>JAQZBX010031579.1:0-19675 GCA_029593785.1 Cabassous unicinctus | reverse complement strand
GTGCCAGGGAGGCTTACCCTTGGGAGTCATGTCCCATGCTGGGGAGGTTACTGTGTTTATATGCTGAGTTTGGCTTAGAGAGAAGCCACATTTGAGCAATAAGTAGGCTCCTAGTAGGTGACTCTTAGGCATAGGGTCTTTCTGATGGAACTAGTTAAATATAACTGGCGTAGTTATAAGAACAGGAGAGGAGACACAGACAGACAGAAAGAAAATGGTCATGTGAAGATGGAGGCAGAGATTGGAATTACCTGCCACAAGTCAATAAATGCCAAGGATTGCTGGCCACCACCAGAAGCCAGGAATGAGATGGAAGATTCCTCCCTGGAGACTTCAGAGGGAGTATAGCTATGGTAGTTTGAGGCTTTTATGGACCCCAGAAAAATCATGTCCTTAGAACTAATCCATTCCTGTGGGTGTGGGCCTTTTATAGGTGGGGCCTTTTGACTAGGTTACTTCAGTTAAGGGCCTTTTGATTAGATTACTTCAGTAGGGCATAGCCCAGGTTTGGTCTTAATTCTCTTACAGGAGCCCTTTATAAATGGGATGAATATGGAGACAGACACAGAAAAAAACCCACAGAAGTGCAGAGAGAAAGCCACAGGAGCAGAGAGAAAGCCAGAGAAGGCCAGAAGCTGAAAACAACATTACCTGGAAGAGAAGAGAGAGATCAGCAGATGCTGCAATATGCCTTGCAATATGAGAGAGGAGTCCAGGATCACCAGCAGCTGGTCTTCAGGGAGAAAGCATCACCTGATGATGCCTTGATTTGGACATTTTTCTCAGCCTTGAAATAAGCTTACAACCAAATAAATACCAATTGTAAAAGCCAACCCATTTCTGGTATATTGCATTTTGGCCACCTAGAAAAGGAAAATAATGGCCCTGTTGAACAATACCTTGATTTCAGACTTCCAGCCTCCAGAATTGTGAGACAATAAATTTTTGTTGGTTTAAGTCACCTAATTTGTGGTATTTTGTTACAGCAGCCCTTGAAAGCTAAGACAGCTGCCTTCTACCATAGCTTCTATTATTATCCCAGTCCTGTTCCTCCTGTCCTTATGTAATCCCTTCACCCTGAGTGGCAAAGAGATGAGATGCCACTGCTAAGATTAGATTATAAAAGATTATGACTCGTGTTTTGTTAGCACTCCCTCTATTGCATTCTTGGATTGCTTACTCAGATGAGTCAAACTGCCATGTTGGAGATGCCCACATGGCCTCTGGTTAACAGCCAGCAAGGAACTGAGACCTTTACACCAATAACCTATGAGGAACTGAATCCTGCCCAACACCACATGAGTGAGCTTGGAAGCAGATCCTTAACCAGTCAAGCCTTGAGATAACTTTAGCTGTGGCTGTTGATTGTAGTCTGTGAAGGATCCTGAAGCAGAGGATCTGGCCAAGCCATACCCGGATTCCTAACTTACAGAAAGTATGTAAGATAGTAAATGTTTTAAGCTACTAAATTTTGGGGGTAATTTGTTATATACAATAGATAACTCATATACTTGGAATATTCAAGAAACAAAAGTGAGACCAGTTTGGCTGAAGTGGAATAAGCAAGTAGGAATGCAGTTAGAAAGGTATTAGCAGGCTACCTAGGGCCTTATTAGTAGTTGAAACTGTTTTAGTTTGCCAAAGGGCTGCTGATGCAAAGTACCAGAAATGTGTTGACTTTTATAAAGGGTATTTATTTGGGGGAAAAGCTCACAATTCCAAGGCTGTTAAAACTCCAACTCAAGGCACCATAAGAGGTGCTTTCTTACCAAAGTTAGCTACTGTTGATCCTGACGTTGTTGCCATGTGGTGAAGCAAGATGGCCGCCAATCTCTGTGGCGGTCTCTGTCTTCCCCTCCATAATCTACCATCTCGTAGAGCTCAGCTGTGAGCAACCAGGCATAGGGCTTGTCTCTTTCTGGACCTCCTATAACAGTCTTGGCTGGTCTGCTTTCTTCCCAAGTTCAGCTGTAAGCTATTAGGCATATAGTGGGGCTGTTCTCGAGGCGCTTTGTAGGCCTAGCCTCTTAGGGGCTTTGTGCTTAAGCAATCCTCTTTCTCACATTGCAGAATCAAATGTGCCAGCTCCCTTTATCCTCTCTCTGTGTGAGTCCATTAATACCAGACCCAGCAAGGGGGTGGGGACTCAACCTGAGCCACACCTCACTGACATATTACAATCAAAAGCCCTAAAGAAATCCTATCAAATAATCTAACCCAAGGCCCCTCAACTGAATTTAATACAGTCAAAGGATATCAACATAATATTTAGTTTATAAACATAAGATTTCTCTTTTTGGGACTCAATTTCAAACTGTCACAGTAACATTTTTGTTTTTTTCCTCCACTGGGAACCATTGAAGGGTTTTGTGTAGAGGAATGACACAACCTAATTTAGGAATTACAGGTTTTCTCTCAAAATTCTGTTGATAAGGACTCCCAGGTGGTTGTGGAGATAGAGTGTGACAGGGAAACCAAATGGGATTATGCTATAATACAGGTGAGAGAATGGTAGCAGGGAGGGGATAAAAAATGATTCAAGTTGGATATATTTTTATGGTAGCACTGACAATATTTGTTGACAGATTGGATATAGGATAGGAGAGAAAGGGAAGTAGGGTATGAGAAAAATGACTCCAAGGTTTTTTTGTTTGCTGAGTTGGGGAAGACTGCAAGAGCAGCAGGGCTGGGGAAGGCAATATCAGGAGCACAGTTTTGAACATGTTAAGTTTGTCATGTCTTTTAGAAATCTAAGTCAAGATGTTGAATAGGGAGTTCAAATCAATCGAAAGTTCTAGGGAAAGGTTTGGGCTGGAGATATAATATGGGGATTGTCAAACTATAGATGATACTTAAAAGCAGGAGATTAATTGTTAAAACTAGGAAGGAGTATAGATAGAAAATTGGATCAAGGACTGAGCCTTTGGCCATGTTACCATTTATCCACCAGGAAGAAGAGGAGAAACCAGCAGAGGAAATTCAGAAATAAGGTAGGAGAAAAGTCAGTGGAGTGTGGTATCCTAAAAGTCAAAAAGACTGAAAAAGAAGCTGTGATCAAGTGTTAAGAATATGGTGATACACAGGAAAATTACAACTAATGTAACTTATGGACAATAGTTAACTGCAATATTGTGATGGCAAATATTGTGTGGCAAAGATGTTATCACAATTCTAAGGGACAAAAATTGGGGACTATAAGGGAGTATGGGATTTTTCCTTTTGGAGTAATGAAAACTTTCTAAAATTGAGGTGATGACAGTACAACTCTGTGATGAAAATGAAAGCCACTGACTGTATACTTTGTATGGATTGTACAAAGCACAGGACTGTATAACAGTGAATCCTGGGATGGAAGATGGACTGTGGTTAACAGAACAAATATGAGAATGCTCTTTCACAAACTATGTTTTAGTCAGGTTCTTTAGGGAAACAGAACCGACAGGAGATGTCTGTAAATAGTATGAGGTTTTATATAATTGTCTCACACAACCATGGAGATGCACAAGTCCAAATTCTGCAGGGCATGCTGCAAACCAGGAGCTCCCATGAAGGTCCTTGATGAGTTCCCAGGAGACAGTGAATTCCATGAGCATGTACCCATTCCCACACATCATTTGCTATGAAGTGGGTTCCTTGATCAGAAGCAATACTGTGTGGAATGCCATGTTGGTGGATAAGACATTTGGTAAATCATGGATGGTAGTTTTTTTTTTTTAAGATTTATTTTTTTAAATTTATTTACCACCCCCCCCCCTTGCTGCGTCAATTTGCTTTTGCATTTTTCTGTGTCTGCTTGTCTCCCTATGTTGAGTCATCTTGCTGCGTCGGCTCACCGAACCACAGGGGCCGGCTTGCCTTCACCAGGAGGCCCACGGGAATCGAACCTGGGGCCTCCCATATGGTAAACAGGAGCCCAACCAATTGAGCCATAGCTGCTTCCTGGGATGGTAGTTTTGGAAGAAGCATTGCGTGCATTGCGTGCAGGAAAGACAACCCATATTTGTAGTATGTGTCTATTCCGATGAGAACAAATCGCTGCCCCTTCCATGATGGAAGTGGTCCAATGTAATCAACCTGCCATCAGGTAGCAGACTGATCACCTCAGAATGGTGCCTTATCAGGGGCTGAGTATGGATTTCTGCTGCTGGCAGATTTGGCACTCAGCAGTGGCTGTAACCAAGTAGGCCTTGGTAAGGAAAGTCCATGTTGCTGAGCCCATGCCTAACCTCTATCCCTACCACCATGGCCACTTTTTTCATGAACCCATTGGGCAATGATAGGAGTGGCTGGGGGAAGAGACTGAGTGCTAGCCACAGAGCAGGTCATCTTATCCACTTGATTATTAAAATCTTCCTCTGCTGAAGTCACCCTCTGGTGAGCATTCATGTGAGACACAAATATTTTCATGTTTTTTGCCCACTCAGAGGTATGTTTTTTACCCACATACCTCTTGTCCCGACCTCTTTGTCACCAATTTTCCAATCATGTTCCTTCCAAGTCCCTGACCATCCAGAGAAACCACTGGCAACAGCCCATGAATCTGTACAAGTGCACCTCTGGCCATCTCTCCTTCCAAGCAAAATGAACAACCAGATACACTGCTTGAAGTTCTGCCCACTGGGAAGATTTGCCTTCACCACTGTCCTTTAGGGATGTCCCAGAAAGGGGCTGCAGGGCTGCAGGGCTGCAGCTGTCCAATTTTGGGTGATACTTGCATATCATGCAGAACCATCTGTAAACCAGGCCTGAGTTTTCTCTTCCTCAGTCAACAGATTGTAAGGAACTCTCCAAAAGGCCATGGCTATGGGCTGGGAAAGAGAAGGTAACACGGCAGGAATAATGATCATGGGCATTTGGGCCACTTCTTCATGCAATTTGCTTGTGCCTTTAGGACCTGCTTGAGTCCTATCTTGTTTATACCACTTCTACTTTATGATGGAGTGCTGCTGTACATGCCCAACTTAATGGTTTGATGGGTCAGACAATACCCAGCTCATGATAGATAACTCAGTTCTCATGGTAACTTGGTGGCCCATGGTTATGCATTCAGTCTCTATTAAGACCAAGTAGTAGGCCAAAAGGTGTTTCTCAAAAGGAGAGTAGTTATCTGCAGAGGATGGCAGGGCTTTGCTCCAAAATCCTAAGGGTCTGCATTGTGATCCTCCTATAGGGGCCTGTCAAAGGCCCCAGCCGGCATCTCTATTTGCCCCTGAAACTTCCAGCACTATTGGATCTGCTGTATCATATGGCCCAAGTAGTAGTTCAGCTTGCACAGCAGCCTAGACCTGTCAAGGAGCCTTCTCTTGTTCTGGTACCCACTCAAAACTAGCAGCTAATCTGGTCACTCAGTAAATGGGGTAGAGTAACACACCCAAATGAGGAATGTGATTTCTCCAAAATCTGGTTACCAACTAAGTGTGCGTCTTTTATGGTCATAGGAGGAGTCGTGACTCTCTCTTTCTGTAATTCAAATTACGGTTTTGTTCACTTGACCTAGAACTCTTCTGCTTATACAGATTAAGTAGGAGTTTAGTAGACTGCCCATCTATTTCACTTCTAGGTACTCCATGATCTATTAACCAACACCATAGGTCTATGTAACTCAGACTCTTTTGATTGCTGCTTTGAGTCTGTCTTTCATAGTGGTAGCCATGCTCACATTGTCTTTGGTGATTAAGTGCTGTTACTTGGCTTCCAATCATCCCCATAGTGTTTAAGGATTCTAGTACCATGACAGCAGTTCTCACTGTAAAATCTGGACTACAGAGAAGAGCAACCACAGAGTTCTTCAGGAAAGACAGAATTAGTCTCACAAATTTATTCCTCACAATCCTGGTTAAATGTCCACAATCCTCTGGACATTCCTGGGGTGGGTGGGCAGGTTTTAAATGGTGAATCCATTCTAGTATTCCAAGCTCTCTAAGCCTTTTGATCCCCTCGTCTACAGTATACCAGAGTAAATTGGGCATCTCGACCTAAGACATTCTAGGCATCTTTTGCTCCATGTTTCAGCCAGCCAACATCACTGTGCCTTTTAACTCCATAAAACTCTGTTAAGGTCTTGAAAATAGTCTCATCCAAATCCTTGCCTCTTATAAGCACGAAAGTAGATGTATCCAGTGGTGATATTTTGTGTATCTCTATTGTCAACTTACACCATGGACTGTCGGTGACCTCTTGATTATTGGAAACAGAGTCATTAGTGCCCTTGAATATAATCATTATAGAGAGCCAATTGCAAAAATCCCAGAACCAATTCAGAAATTGCATTTTTAAGATTCTGTTTCTCAAAAATCACTCCCAGTACCAAGCTGTATTAGTTAGGGTTCTCTAGGGAAACAGAACTGACAGGAGATATCTGTAAATAGTATGAGATGTTATAAAATTGTCTCACGCAACCATGGGGATGCACAAGTTTAAATTTTGCAGGGCAGGCTGCAAACCAGGGGCTCTGATGAAAGTCCTTGTTGGTTTTCCAAGAGATGCTGGCTGTCTGAGGTAGAGATCGGAATTCTCTCTCTGAATGCTAAAATCACTTCCCCTTTTAAGGCCTTCAACTGATTGGATAAGAAGTCACTCAATGTTGAAGGCAATCACCTAGTTGATTGTAGATGTAAATAGCTATCTATGCAATCAACTCACTGATGATTAAAGTCCATGAAATGCTCTTGTATTACAATTAGTCCAGTGCTTGCTTGACCGAACAACTGGACCTCACTACCTGGATGAGTTGACAGATTAGCCTAACCATCACAAACTATAACAAATATATAATACTAGTACAGGATGTTCATTGGGTGGGTTGGGGAAAAATACACCAAATTTAAGATATGGGCTATAGTTAGTAGTAATATTTTGATGATGCTCTTTCATAGTTTGTAACAAATATTTCACAACAATGCAAAGTGTTGGTGGTGGGATAATATGTGGGAACCCTATATGATTATATGCATGTTCATTTTGTAAGTTCACAAGTTTTACTATACACTTATTGTTTATGTATGTTTATGTATGAATGATATACTTCAATAAAATTTTTTAAATGAAAAAAAGAGGCTGTGGTCAACTGTTTATGGTACAAGTAAGATGGGAATTGAGAATTGGCTAATGGATTTAGCAATAAGGAGGTCATTTGGGACCTTGTTAAGAACAGTTTCAGAGGTAATGGAAGGAGAAGAACTGGAGATGGTGGCTTTGGACATCTCTTTTGAAGAGTTAAACTATAAAGGGGAAGAGAAATTAGTCAGTATCTGGAGAGGATGTGGGGTCAAGAGAGCATGGGAGAATTTAAGCATATTTGTATTTTGATGGCAAAGTTCCAGTAGAAATGGAAAAATTGATAATGCAGGAAACATTTGGTGAATTGCTTGGAAGTTGAGATGGTATCTGGTGTACAAAGATGGGGTAAGCCTATGATAGGAGTTCAGGCATTTCATCTATAGGAACAGGAGTATATGGCTTCGGTTGCTGGCAGATGAGCAAATGTGGGGGTGCAGACTTGTGAATGTTCTCTTCTATTTTTTTTTTTTTTTCTTTTCAGGGTAATAGGAAGCAAGGTCTTCAACTAAGAGTGAGGATGGAGGAGGACATGTTGGAAATTTGGGGAAAGAGAGGTCAGAATTAGAGGATAGAGATTATGGAAATGTGGTAGGATTCCTGGGTCACTTAGAGGTCCCCTTGAGTCCTTGTAAAGAACTTAAAGGTTTAGTGAGCATGCTCATGTATTTTTCTCCACACCAAGTTTAGTTGCATAGGTGCAGGTGTGAAGTTGGCAGAGAGGTGGAATTAACTAAGGATGGGGTTTGCCAAGAAAGTAAGAAAATGAGGGAAAGGAAAGGGAGTGCTTGCAAGGGAGTGATTATATTGATTTGCCGTGGAATTTAAAATGGTTTAAGAGGGATGATGAGAATATATGAGAAGAGTGTGGCAAGAAGGATCAATGAATTTTGAGTGATAATGGGTCAAAAGAATTTTGAGCTTGGGTGTTATAGTAAATGTTTGACATCATAAAACATAATATATATAAATTTATATTTAGTGAGAAGTTTAGCAAACAAAATGCTGAGCCTTTCACAGTTTAACCTGAAAACCTGTGGAGTTGCTCTGGTGTTCTGTGCTCTCAAATTGGCCTCCATCACTTCAGGAGTGGTTGCTTGACGTGGTTGTAGGAAATAGCATGTTGGTGAGATGTTAATACTCATATGGCATTAGATATTTAACATCTCAAAAGCTCCTTTTTCCCTTCCCAGATGGCATGTGATCCTTAATTTTTTACTAATTTTTTTTTGGCTTATGTGCCTTTATGCAAAAGAAGGTTTATTTTTTTTAAGCATTTAATATGGCATATTAAAATGGAAGATCTTACTGCTTTGGATTATTTATACATTAATATCTGTAAAATATCTAATGTTTCCATACCAGAGATATTAGTATAATTTGAAAATTTATTGATCAGTTCCTAAAGTTCTCTTTGCTTGTTTTTATTTACTTTTTTTCTCTATTTATTATAAGTATCTGAATATAATGAGAAGATAAGCTTATGTTTCTATAAAACTTGATGGAATGAAACAAAATTCTATGAAACATCCAAATTTTTATGAGGCCACTAGATGGCTCTGTTGCCCTATTTTATTGAGGTCTGATTTAAACCAGCATGTTTTGAATTTAAAGTACATTCATTTATTATTGTGCAGGAGTATAAACATGGATGTGTGAAGAAAAATATGTTAACGTCAGCATTTATAATAAGTCTGCCAGCTTATCTGTACTCCAGTTTTATATAATAACTATCTACCATGCATATTGAGAACCTTACATTCTATTAGAAAGAAGCAACTTTCTCAGGTACTGATTTTAAGAATATAATTGAAATACCACAGACCTCTTTTATACATGAACTTGATGTATAGGTTTTAACACACTAAACTAATAAATTAGAGAATTAATTCATTTCATCTGAAGTATTTAAGTTAATACATTTTTGATATGGAGTATATCAAAATAGACAATGATTCTGTTGGAGAAATACGATATTGCTGCCCATTCTACTAGAGGACAGGGATGTCATTGTATTCATCTTACTTACTGCAGTGCTTGATATATGGCACATGGTCAGTACATGCTTATTGAATGAGGTTGCTGGGATGATAAAAGTGAAAAAAAAATTCTGGGAAATTATACATAATATTCAAAAGGTTAATTGAATTGGAGGGTAGTATATTAAAACAGAAGTATCAAATACTTTTTTGGCCTTAAGCACATCTTACCTCTATCTTTGCCAAAAGTTTTAAATTGAGGTCTTTTTTCCTCCCTGTGGGGTATATATGTCAAATTTTATAATGGAAATAATTTCACAGAGAAAAATTTATTTCAAAGTTTGAAACTGATGCCTATTAGCCAATATTCATAATTGGCATAGATTGCCATAGTCTTGGGGTTTAGTATTAGCAGTTTAGGTTCTTAGGAAATAGTAAGGACTATATTGATTCCTTTTGGAATGGATCCCTCAAAGAACTGACAGAACCTCTAGGGTCCTTTCTGAAAAATTTTAGCTTGAGCTGAATAAAAAAAAAACTTAACATTTTTCTTCTTGTTCTTCAAAAAAGACTTTGGATGGCATATGCAAATACTACAATTTAATATATACAGTCTTTAAGAGGCCACCTGCAGCTCCTTGCAGGCCCTCTCAAAACATCATAGCTTACTTCTTCAACTCCAGTCTATGACAAAGTTTTATATGATATATAAAAAGTAACCTTTTATATGATATATAAAGTAACCTCATTAAGGAAGTGACTATCCTTTCATATTTACAGGACCTGCCCATTCTCAAGGGGAAAGGATTATACAAAGGTGCTACTCATTGAACCATGTTTTAATTTCCTGGCTTCTAAACACATATCATACTATAGGTTAACTTAAACAATAGTAATTTATTAGCTCATGGTTTTGAGGCTAGGAGAAGTCCAAAATCCTGGCAACATTAAGGTAATGCTTTCTCCCAGAAGAATGTGTCATTCTGGGGCTGGCTGCTGGTAATCCTTCATCCTTTTCTGTCACATGCCAAGACACATGGCAGCTTCTTCTCCCTTCTCTTCTGAGTTCCATTGATTTTCAGCTTCTGGGTGTTCCCTGTGGCTTTCTCTTCCGAGTCCATTTTCCTTTGCTTATAAGGTCTTTAGCCATATTGGATTAAGGCCCGCACCCTCACTCAGTTTTGGCACACCTTAACGAATAACACCTTCAAAGATCCTATTTACCAAATGGGTTCACACCCACAGGACTAGGGGCTGGTATCTGAACATGACTTTTGTGGGGGACATGATTCAAACCGCTAACTACATCACTATGCCCACCACTGGCTCATTTTAACTAAGGCAGAAAATCAATATCTTTGACATTGGCTGTTTTGCTCTTTCCCCCCTGAGTCTCCATTGTTGCTGATTGGACTTGGGGTATAGTGCTTATCCAGAGCATATAAATTCTATAAGCTAGAACCTGTGCAGAAATGTAGATTTCTTATTTGTCAATAACTCCCTTTCAATTAGTCACTTTAGGCGTTTCTAAGTCTCTTTTAGGAAAACTCAGTCAAGTTCAGGGTTTTCCTTTCCCCTTTTTTTCCCAAGGTGGTAATGACAACAGTGGAATTACGGACATGAGGTGTGAGGGTGACATCTGAGCCTCAGCCATCATGTCCTATGCTGGCATTGGACAGACTTCATTAAGCTTGGTCTTTGGTAAGTGGCCTCTAGTTGTCATGGTCTGGGCTTCTCCCATGGCCTCTAGTCCTCAGTCTGTGAAGGTCATTTGGTATCCTCTGGATTTGGTATCCTCTGGTCTCAGCTATCAGATCCCTTTGGATGTAAAGCCCTGTTCTTGGTGATATCTTCACCTTCACTGGAGAATGGAACTTCTATGTGTTCTCCTGTGTCACTGAGGAACCCATGTAATCTCAGGTCATCTATACCTGGAACACCATGTGATATTTGTAGGATTTTTCTCCAACATCATTGATGGGCAAAGCACATGGAGCAAGTTGCTGTTTTTTTCTTTTTAGTCTCTTGTCTATGGTTTAAATCTTGGTTTTTGGTACTTAAATTATTTGCAATCCCTGTGCCAGTGATTCTCAAAATTTTGGTCTCAGAACCCCTTTAAATTATTAAAATTATTGAGGACCCCAAAGGACTTTTGTTTATATGACTTATATCTATCAATATTTATTATATGTGTTAGGGTTTTCCAGGGGAACAGAACTAACAGGATATACTTATAATGTAAATATTATGAGATTTATAGTAGGAATTGGCTCTGGCTCACGTGATTGTAGGGATGGGTAAGACCAAATTCCGTAGGGCAGGCTGCAAACTGGAAACTCTGATAAAGGTTTTTGATGAATTCCCCAGGAGCAGCTGGCTGGCTGAGTAGAGGTGGGATTTCTTCCTTCTGATAACTGAAATCATCAGTTCTCCCTTTAAGGCCTTCAACTGATTGGATAAGACTTCTCTCATTATTAAGTGCAATCTCCTTAGTTGATGGCAGATGTAATCAGCAATGGATGGAATCAAATTACTGATGACATAAATCCATGAAATACCCTCACCGTAACAATCATTCCAGTCCTTGTTTGACCAAACAATTGGAGACTATAACCTAGCCAAGTTGATGCATGAAATCAGCCATCACACTGTATTAGAAATTAAGATTTGAGAAATTAAAACACATTAATTTAAAAATAATAATGACAAACCCATAATAAGGTTACAGCTTTAATGAAATTTGACTATATTTTCCAAAACAAAAAAAAATGTTGAGAATGGTGGCATTGTGTTACATTTTTGTAAATCTCTTTAATATTTGGCTTAACAGAAAACAGAAGGATTCTCATATGTACTTCTGCATTCAATCTATTTTAATTTGCAGTTTATGTTGAGGTATATGAAGAAAACGTAGGTGAAGGGAGGTGCATATTAATAGCCTTTTCAGGTAATTATGTATATTTTTCTTTGATACTACACTAAAACTCTACAAGTGCTATTTTCTTAAAGGATATTTGCAAGGTGGAATCTGAAACCAAACCAATGAACTTTTCATACTCTACTACATTAAAATCCATTGGTATATCTTGCCCTTAGAGTAGATTTTTTACCATTATGATTTTACCAGGTATAATGATTTTGTAACCTCGGGCATTGGTCATTTGGAATTATGCTGAGCTTCAAAATGCTGACACACTTCATTATATATCAAAAATCATGTTTGTTAATATCACTATAAATCTCATCAGAGAGGACTTTAAGTATTCTGAAGCTGCCAGGCTCAGGAAAGCACATTCAAATTTTACAAAACTCTAATTTTCATTTGAAAACTCAAATTTTATCATTGGCAAAAAATTTTGTCAAGTGTTTTCCTCGAAGTGATAGGCTTACTTTGTTCATTTTTCAGGAAAATATCTGCCAATTATTCAAGTTAAACCATAGTTTCCCATATGTCATTCTTTCAAATAAAAATGATACTCCATGAAAAAAAGAGGCAGGTTCAACTTGCAGTTCAAATAAATGCTCAGGTGTTTTTCCTGGAGACAATCATCATACTTCAATATGCAGCAGAAGTGCTTTATGCATACTTCATATTTTGTTACACAGAATATTAAAATGGCATGCTCTCAAGAGTTGAAATTTAATAATATAAATAATTTTTACTCCTTCATGAAGGACATCCTTAAGTGAAACTGACATTTTTAAAAAATGAGAGTGTATGACGGTGACAAATACAATGACTACTTGTACAGATTGGTGCCACTGCCTTGATTTGTGTTAAGGCACCAGCCGTTTTACCCTCCATTTCTTTTGCACCGCCAGTGAAAATATCAACACAGTGAAAAAGGCATGTAATGAATTCAATTATTATGAAAATAGTTTGACCTCGCAGACCCTCTAAAGTAGTCTCGGGTCTACTAGAGGTCCACAGACTATACTTTAAGAAGAATTGCCTTACAATATTAAGGCTCTACTCCATGGCAGGGGTCTTGTTGTGCATTAGTATATCTCCTGGATAACATCCAATATCTGATGCTAAAGTCCGCTACTGTTTAGATCCTTTGTTTCTCTGCTCTCCCTACCAGAATGGAATGGTTAGTGCTGAATAGTTACAGGCATATTTCTTTTTAAAAGGATAGATGGTTGTTGTAAAAGTAGTGCATATACTTGGAAATAAAAATTCAAATACTTCTTTCTGATCCTGCTCTCGAGTCTCACTTATCAAAGGTAACCCATTTTTTCCCCCTCCTTTAACCTTTTAATTTTGAATTAATTTCAAACCTCAGGTCAGTTACAAAAATAATATAAACCCATACAGAGAACTCCAGCATACCTCCACTCCCCTAGATATGTGGATCCACCAGTTTTAATATTTGCCTCTTTCGCCATATCCTTCTATCTACCCAACCATCTATCTATCTATATGCCTGTTTGTCTTTCTATTTTCTAAGCTTCTTGTATATTTCCTAAGAACAAGGATATTCACTTACATAACCACCTTGAGTGCAGTTATCAAGTTTAAGAAATTTAACAGTGATATAAAGTTTACAGTCTTTATTCCAGTTTTTTCATGTGTCCCAATAATGTCCTTTTGAGACTTTTCTCCTCCATTAGATCTTGTACAGTATCATGCATTGCTTTTGATTGTCATTGTCACTTTAGCTACTCTTTTTTTTTTTTAAGTTGTGGAAAAATATATACAACATAAACTTTCCCCTCTCTACCTCTCCCAAGCATACCATTCAGTAGGAATAATCACTTTCACAATGTTGTATCACCCTTATCACCATCCATTACTAGAACTTTCTCATTACCCCAAACAGAAACCATATACCCATTATGCATTAACTCCCAATTCCCCTTGTCTTTGCTTCCTTGATAACCTGTACTTTATTTTCTGTCTCTGAGTTTGCATATTCTCTGATATTTTCTTTGTGTTTACCATGGAACTTATAATTTAACATCCTAAATCTACTAATTTCTTTTGGTTTGATACCAACCTAACTTTAATAGCATATGCATATTATGTTCCTATACCCCTCCTTCCCCCCTACCTTTATATAGTTCTTGTCACAAAGGACATATTATATACTGTGTATCCAAAATTGATTTATCACTACTTTTATGTATTTTCTTTTTAGATCTGGTAGGAAGTAAAACATGGAGTTACAATTCCAAAGTACAATAGTACTGGCATTTATCTTTGCCCTTTACCAGAGATTATTATTTCTTCACGTGGCTTTGATCTATTATCTAGTGTCCTTTCCTTTCAACCTGCAAAACTCCCTTTAGCATTTCTTGTAGGACTGGTCTAATGGTGACAAACTCCATCAGCTTTTGTTTATCTAGGAATGTCTTAAGCTCTCACTCATTTTTGAAAAAATTTTTTGCCAAATATGAAATTCTTGGTTGGTAATTTTTTACATGCATCACTTCATTTTTATCTTTTTCTTTATTTTTAAAGAAGCTTTATATTACATAAATATTACATCAAAAATATAGGGGATTCCCATATACCCCACCGCCTCCCCCTCCCCCATTTTCACCCAGTAACATCTTTCATTAGTTTGGTACATTTATTACAGTTGATAAACAGATATTGAAACATTGCTACTAAACATTGCTACTAAAGTAAACCATAGTTTACTTTATGGTTTACACTTTGTACTGCACAATTTTATAGGTTTTGACAACATGTATAATGGCTTGTATCCATCATTGTAACATCGTGCAGAACAATTCCAATGTCACAATAATGTCCCATGTTACACCTATTCTTCCCTCTCTCTCCCCTCAGAACCTCTGGTAACCACTGTGTTTATATCAAAGTTACAAATTCTTCCATTCCTAGAATAATAATAAGTCTACTTTAGTCCATAGTTGCGTTCCCACCTTATGTTTGTTCTTTCCTCAATCTTGAGGATTTTGGGATGGTGATGCCCACTCTGTTTCTGATTGAGAAGGGACTTAGATCCCATGGAGCAGATGGATGGAACTGTCTTGCAGTTGTAGATACTCTCTGTTTTTTGGGATGGGCATTGTCCATCATTTTCCTTTTGCTGGTTGTACTGGGCAAGTCTGATGGACTGCAGAGTAGGCATTGGCTGCCACTCTGCTGAGATTCAGGGCTCAACCAGCATATGAACAACCAGAGATTTAAGTCTGGGACATATATTTAATGGCTATAGTGCTAATTATAGGTTCAAATAAAAGGGGCAGAAGAATCATGTGTAGGATAATTATAAATGAGTCTAACTCATATGATGAGGAGATAGGTTGTCATATATTCCACGGTAAGGCCTACCAACAGAGTGCCAATTTCCTGGGGTTGTCTGCCTACCTATAGTGTCTAGCTGTCTCTAGAGCCCTCATGATCATCCCTGCTTGAGGCATTGTTTACTGTGTCAGTCAGTGGGATCCTCCTGAAACATGTATAAGCATAACCTCTGAAATAGCCTCCCAACTCACTTTGAAATCTCTTAGCCATAAAAATTCATTTCCCCCTTTTGGTCTAGGTCTTTGGCTAAATGTATTGCTAGCTGGTGCTTGGTAATAATCCCTTAGTGCCAGGGAGGCTCATCCCCGGGAGTCATATTCCATGCTGGGGGGAAGGTTTATGTGCTGAGTTTGGCTTAGAAAGAGGCCACATTTGAGCAACAAGGAGACTTTCAGGAGGTAACTCTTAGGCAATATATAATCCTAGGCTGTTTCAATTTCAGAAGAACAAGGTTCATAGGTACAAGCATCAATATCAAGGGCCTGGCATATTGGTCTGTCCTCCTTCGCTAGGCACTACCCATGTAGAGATTTTTGCCACTCTATTAGAGAATAAGAATGTAACAGGGCTCCCCATGATGGGAGTTCAATATTCCATCGGTTATTGTGTGGGTCTCCACCCACCGAGACAACACCCCATGACCACACGAACACATTCATATTCCATTAAGGCATGTCCCAGGTGCACCCTCCACACACATTCCCCCATCACTGACACCCTGCACCAGTAATGGTCCGCTGCCACAGTTGCAACACTTCTGCAACCCAAAACCTCTCCCTAAAAAGCCAAAAATAAAATAATAAAGTAAATAAATAAATTTGCATCGTGCCTTCATCACCATAAGATCTGTTATCTTTTATCCATATTGACAATTTCTTCTGTATGTTCCCTTAGTGTCTTATTTTTTTTTTTCACTTTATTTCCCAAGAAGCTTTAGATTACAGAAAAGTCACATAGAAAATATAGGGGATTCCCATATACCCCCCTTCCACCCCTCCTCCCCTACTACATGAATATAGTACATTTGTTTCAATTGATGAACAAATATTGAAGCATTGCTACTAACCTTAATATCAGTCATTTACATTATGGTATACATTTTGCACTGTACACTTTTATAGGTTCTGACAAAATGTGTAGTGGCCTGTATCCATCAATGCAAGATCATGTAGAACAATTCCAATACTCTCAATATGCCCTATGTTCCATCTATTGTTCCTCTCCTCGGAACCATTGGCAACACTAAGTTTCAATTTTTTTAAATTTATTTATTTATTTTATTTTATTTTTTTTAATTTTATTGTTCATAAAAATCAAGATTTTTCACAGTACATACCAATATTTGTAAAATGATATACAAATATATATGCATATATGTCTAAGTTTCAATTTTTGAAGAATAAGGTTCAGAGTTACATGCATTAATATTGAGGGCTTGACATACTGGTCTGTTTTCTTTTATTAGGCACTGCCTATGTTCTTGAGAGATTCTTGCCTCTCTATTTGAGAATGTATCAGTACACCCCAGGATGAGAGTTTAATATTTTCTTGTTTATTGTGTAGGTCTCCACCCACTGAGAGGACAGCCTATGACAAGATAAACATATTCATAATACATAGAAGCACACCCCAGGTGCACCCTTTTCCACATATTCCCCCACCACAGACACATACACCAGTAATCCTCCCCTGCCATATTTGCTAAAAGAACATTCCTACCATTTTATTTTCAACTACAGAAATCCACCTCCCCAGTGATCACCTGTTCCTTCCTCCAGCTCTTCTCACAGTTCTTTGTACAGTCCAACCCAACCCTCCCACCCTGCTCATACTCACATTCCAGCACTGTCAACCCCACTCACATCACTGCACCACAATCTCTCCCATCCACTGCCAAACCACACCCTTCCACCTTATCATGGGTTTTGTTCATATTAAGCATCAGCTCACCACACTCTACTCCCTTTCTGGCTCCTGATAATCTATCTTCCAGACTCTAGCTCTGTAAGTCAGCTCAATAGGGTTAGGTTGAGGTCATGCAATATTTGTCCTTTAGTGACTGGCTTACTTCACTCAACATAAGGTCTTCAAGATTCATCCATGTTGTCGTGTGTGCCAAAATGTCATTCCTTCTTACAGCTGAGTAATATTCCATTGTATGTATATACTGCATTTTGCTTATCCATTCATCTGTTGATGGACACTTGGGTTGCTTCCAACTTTTTGCAATAGTGAATAATGCTGCTATGAACATTGGTGTGCATTTATCTGTTCATGTCCCTGCTTTCAATTCAGCAGTGGGATTGTGGGACCATATGGCAATTCTATAGTTAAATTCCTGAGGAACCACCAAGCTATCCTCCACAATGGCTGCAACATTCTACATTCCCACCAGTAGTGGATTAGGGTTCCCTTTCCTCCACATCCTCTCCAACACTTGGAGTTCTCTGTGTGTGTGTTTTTTTTTTAATTGCTGCCAGTCTAATAGGCATAAGATAATATCTCATTGTAGTTCTGACTTACATTTCCCTAATAGCTAGTGATGTTGAGCATCTTTTCATGTGCTTTTTAGCCATTTGTATTTCCTCTTTGGAAAAATGTCTATTCAAATCTCTTGCCCATTTTAAAAATGGGTTGTTTGTCTTTTTACTTTGAGATGCAGGATTTCTTTATATATGCTAGATACTAGACCCCTATTGGATAGATGGTTACCAAATATTTTCTCCCATTGAGTAGGCTGCCTTTTCACTTTCTTGACAAACTCCTTTGAAGTGCAAAAGTTTTTAATTTTGAGGAGGTTCAATTTATTTTATCTTTCATTGCTCATGCTTTGGGTGTAAAGTTTATGAAACCCTTTCTATTACAAGATCTCATGGATGCATCCATACACTATCTTCTAGAAGCTTTATGGTGTTTGCTCTTATATTTAGGTCTTTGATCCATCTTGAGTTAATTTTTGTATAGGGTGTAATATGGTGATCCTCTCTCATTCTTTTGGATATGGATATCCAGTTCTCCCAGCACCATTTGTTGAAGAGGCCATTCTGTCCCAGTTGAGTGGCTTGGTGGCCTTGTTGAATATCATTAGACCATATATGCAAAGATCTATATCAGAACTCTCAATTTGGTTCCATTGGTCAGTATGTCTATCCTTGTGACAATACATGCAGTTTTAACCACTGTAGCTTTATAGTATGCTTTAAGGTCAGATACCATGATTCCTCCAATTTTGTTTTTCTTTTTCAATATGTTTTTGGCTATTTGGGGCCCCTTGCCCTTCCAAATAAATTTCATATTTGGCTTTTCCAATTCAGTAAAAAATGTTGTTATAATTTTTATTGGGATTGCATTAAATCTGTAAATCAATTTGGGTAGGACAGACATCTTAATGATGTTTATTCTTCCAATCCATGAACATGGATTATTCTTCCATTTATTTGGATCTTCTTTGATTTCCTTTAACAATGCTGTGTAGTTTTCTGTGTACATGTCCTTTACCTCTTTAGGTAAGTTTGTTCCTAGATATTTGATTCCTTTAGTTTATATTGTAAATGGAATTTTTTCTTGATTTCTTCCTCAGATTTCTCGTTATTAGTGTACAGAAATGCCATTGATTTTTGCAAGTTGATGTTATATGCTGCCACTTTACTGAACTTGTTCATGAGCTCTAGAAGCTTTGTTGTAGATTTGTTGGCTCTTTCTATGTATAGGATCATGTCATTTGCAAATAGTGAAATTTTTACTTCTTTCTTTCCAATCTGGATGACTTTTATTTATTTTTCTTGCCTAAGTCCTCAAACCAGTACTTCTAACAGAATATTCAATAAGAGTTGTGACAGTGGGAATCCTTGCCTTGTTTCAGATCTTAAAGAGAAAGCCCTTAGCATTTCACCATTGAGGATGATGTTAACTGTGGGTTTTTCATATATACCCTCTGTCATGTTGAAGAAGTTTCCTATTATTTCTAGCTTTTGAAGTGTTTTTTTTTTTAATTTATTTATTTATCAAGAAAGGAGGCAGTATCTTGTCAAATGCTTTTTCTGTGCCAATAGAGATGATCATGTATTTTTTTTTCTTTCAATCTGTTCATGTGGTATATTACATTGATTGATTTTCTTATGTTGAACCATCCTTGCATATGAAGGATAAAACCCACTTATTCATGGTGTGTAATTTGTTAAATGTGTTGTTGAATATGATTAGCAAGACTGACATTTTAGCATCTAAGTTCATTAGAGAAATTGGCCTGTAGATTTCTTTTCTTGTGGTGTCTTTATGTGGCTTTGGTATTAGGGTGATGTTGGCATCATAGAATGAGTTAGGTAATGTTCCCTACACTCCTTTTTTTTTTTTTTTTTTTTTA
>JAQZBX010031578.1:0-26262 GCA_029593785.1 Cabassous unicinctus | reverse complement strand
AGTGAGAGAGGGCTTATATTCCATGGATATAGTGGATGGGATTATCTTGCCTTCAGCTGCAGGCCCTCTCCATTCCCTGGGATGGCTGTTGCCCATCGTCGTCTCCTCACCAGGTTACTTGGATGAGTCCATTGAGCTGTAGGGTAGGAGTTGCAGCTCCACTGAGATTCCAGGCACAGCTGGCAAATAGGTGGGCCAGCTTACTTCAGAATATACATTCCCCAATTAACAGAATTTCACACATTTATAATTTCCCTACACATGGCTTCTCTGCCACTTTTATTTGAAGCTATAATTAGCATTGTAATCATTACATATATGTGCAAGAGACTTAAATCTTCGGTCTGTTCATATGCTGGTTGAAACCTGAATCTCCCCAGAGTTGCAACACCCACTCTAAAGTTCATCAGGCTCACCCAGGAAACTAACAAAAAGATGATGGTGGACAACACCCATCTCCGAAAACCAGAAAGTATCTACAACAGCAAAAGCAAGGCAGTCCCACCCTTCTGCCCCATGGGATCTAACCCCCTCTCAATCAGAAACAGAGTGGGCATCACCATTCCAAAATCCTCAATATTGAGGAATGAACAAACATAAGGCAGGAATGCAACTATGGAATAAAGCAGTCATTATTCTAGCAATGGAAGAACTTTTAGCATTGATATAAAGGCAGTGGTCACCAGAGTTTCTGAGGAGAGGGAGAGTGAAGAATAGATGTAACATGGGGCATTTTGAGGACTTTAGAATTATTCTGAATTAGATTGTAATGATGAATAGAGCCATTATACATTTTGTTAAAACCTATAAAAATGTGCAGTTGAAAGTATAAATTTTAATGTAATCTATTGAGTATGATTAGTAGCAATGCTTCAATATGTGTTCATCAGTTTGTAACAAAAGTACCACACTAATCAAAGATGTTCTTAATGAGGAAAAGTGTTGGAGGGGAACGGGGTGGGGTATATGTGAAAAAACATATATTTTTGTTCTTTAATTTCTGTAATCTAAAAAAATTTTAAAAGTAAAAAGAATTTAAAAATAAACAATTAAAAATGTCATTAATATGCAAATATTACAAAGCAAGTTGTACGCATATCTATAACTATATTGGAAAATTTGTGAGGAATAGGTTAAGAAAAAATAAGCAGGTAAAACAAAGTATGGTAAGATCTCAGTTACGTCAAAATATGTTTTTTGCACTTATATGTCACAACTTCATAGTGAAATGACATTTAAAGAAAATAGAGAAAAACATTTAATAATTTCTCCCTGGAATGCAAATTTTGTTTAAGGGACAAAAAGAGGAAATTTATCTTTCTACATTTTATGGTAAGTTGTTTTTTTTGTTGTTGTTGTTGTTGTTTTGATGGTGGAAGGAATCATATTCTTCTGATTTAAAAAAATACACATTTTAAAAATTATTAAAACCATCACGTATCTGATCGGATTTTCCAGGTATGACTTCATGAATTTAATTTGTTCCATTTCTTGATGAATGTAAAGTTTCACAACAAACAATTGAAGGAAGAGAATAACAAATGTTCCACAATAATTCAAAGTGTTGGTCTTGGTGGTGGGGTGATGTACAGGAATTCTGCATGTTATGTATGGTTGTTTTGTAAGATCATAACCTTTACAATAAAAAGAAAACAAAGGGAAAGAAAGAAAAATAATTTTTAAAAATACCACTTCAAATCCACTAGGATGGCTGTAAAAAAATTGACACGCTATTATTGATGAGATAGGACTTACACCTGGAAATCTAATGGGTAGACAAATTATTTATGACCTAATTATACACCCTTCAAACCCTCAGTGTACCGGATGACATCATTTTCAAGGAATTAAACACCCCTTCAGTACTCTTGGCCAATACACTTAATTAACTGTCATTTAATTAGGTGTTTTGTAGCCTCACACATAATTCAAGACACATAAAATTGTCCTTTCAACCTCTGCTTTCCAGTAGACACAGGCCCTATTGAAGGAAAATTTTTTTCAAGTCAAGATGTTTCTGAACAATTAAATCAGAATAAATGAAATTTGTGATGCACCTAGCATTCTATTGAGTATTCAAAGTTAGTTACTCTATTATCTGATTAACTTGAAATTTCCTTTAAAATGCCAGTGATCCAGTAATGATCTTGAATATGTAGATGCTGTGTTTAAATGTCATAAACACGATCATTCTCTCAGAAAAAGTTTTCAAAATGAATCTGCATCAGCCCCCTCCACAGCTAAATCCTGTTACTTCTCCTGCAATAGACTAAAGTATAAAAAGAAATGATAGCTGAAATTCTTAATATTTTTTCTCCAAATTTATCAATAAAATAGATCCTGGGTAACTAATGCTGAATCAAAATATCAGGATATTAACAATAACTAATTTCTCTATTTTAATAAATATTCCTAATACACTTCATGTATTAGAACATAAAGGGAAGAATCCCTCATTTATGTACTGGTGAAGTAATTTTTTTTTCATTTTATGCACAAATTGTAGACTATGATAAATTATTCTACCCTATTCCTAATGGCTTAATAAAATTTCCCTTGCAGGAATAAAGAATTTGTAGTTTGGCACATAGGATTTGCTCTGGGATATGGAGGGGACTACTCTGATGTTCTTGAATATGTTCCTCAGAATAACAAAGACCAATTGGTAAAATGAACAGAAAGAGGAAGATTCTAAGAAGGTAATTGAATGAGGAAATTATCACTTTTCTTACATGTCCATAGCCAAGAATCAGCATGCCTGAGATACTTACCAACATGACCCTCATAACAGAATTCTTGCTCTTGGGATTCCCTGATGACTGCTACAGAAACTCTATGCCACACTCTTCTCCCTCATTTACCTGGCAGCACTCATGGGGAATCTCCTCACTATCACCCTCACTACCATTGAGCAGCACCTTCAAGTTCCCATGTATTTCTTCCTGAAGAATTTGTCCTCATTGATATCTGCTATATCTCTGTCACTGTACCCAAATCTATCATGAACTTGCTGATGGATATTCTATCTCCTTCCAAAGATGTGCTTCACAGGTATTTCTTTTTCCTTTTCTTGCTGGCACAGAATATTCCCTTCTTATAGTGATGTCCTATGATCACTATGCTGCCATCTGACATTTTCTGCACTATGATGTCATTATGAATAGATTCTCTTGTATGCAGATGATGAAAGCATCATGGTTCAGTGGATGTGTCAATGGCTCCATTCATGTAGCAGGCACTTTTTCTGTCAGTTTCTGTGGGTCCAATATAGTGCATTAGTTCTTCTGTGATATTCCATCATGGCTTATACTTACCTGTTATGGAGAAAATAATTTAGAATATGCATTTATCATTGCTATCTCTTGTTTGACCTTTGTATGTTTCATTTTAATGATTATTTTCTATGTTCACATTTTCTCCACTGTTCTAAGAATTCCATCTGCTCAAGGCAGGTTTAAAACTTTCTCCAGCTGCATGCCACACCTCACTGTAGTGACTTTTTTCATGTCCTATACATTCATTGCATACTTAGGTTCCACCTCAAAATCCCCATCATCACTGAACCTCTTTAGGTCTGTGGTGTATTCTCTATTACTTCCCACCTTGAATCCTGTCATTTACAGCCTGAGAAACAGGGACATGAAGGTGGCCTTTGTCAAAATGTTTGTTGGAATAATGGCCTCAAAGATTTAAATATATAAAATAATCATGGCTCCATTAACTACTATAGCACATCTAATTATTTGTATATACTCATTTATTTAAAAATTATTTTCTATTTATGATTCCTTTGTTGCTGCTACATAGGATTCTTCATTATATAATGCTAAATGCATCTGAATTTTTGTGAAAGCCTAGCAACTTCCAATCTAGTAATTTTCACAGTGTTATGTTCATAGCAACAGTCCATAGGTTTGGGGATTATTGTTCAATTCCCATTCATCTTCACCAACACCAATCTTTTTCTTACCTGGGAAAAATTTTAATAGTTTCAAAATTAATATTTTATTTCAGTTACTGAGAGTGCTTTTTCCCATTTTATTCTTGCAGTAATTAAAATGAAAATGAATATTCTAAGTCTGAGAGCTTTTTCTCTTTCACTTTTTATATTGTTGAATAATTTGTAAGCTGTGAGAGCTGAGTTTTATAAAACATTAGTTCCTTTACTGTGGCCTTGGAAATATAACATTCAGAAAAGTCTTTGAGACAATTTATGAGCATAATATATTTTTAGCAGAGGTTTACAGTCATCTAATTACATGATGCCAAATTTAGGAGTCAAGCAGAATTGCTGTCATTACACATTAACTAAGCGTATATTATGATCACATTTCCAGAAACAGCAATATTATGAAAAATCCACATTTCTTTCATCCTCAGATTTCATATTTCCATATTATAGCCTTTATATAAATAAAAATTTTTAAACAAAATGATTGATAAATTAAATCTGCTTCCAACTTGTTTTAAATTGAAATGTGATTCTAGAATGTTAAATTTTAACATTCTAGTTTCAATTTACACTTCTAATCTTGAGTTTTACTTTTTTTCAGTATAAATTTATTTTTAATTTCCTTCTAAATTTTTGTGTATTTTCATGGGAATCAATTTCCCTTTCAATTATATTAATCTTGTGTCTTGTTTCAGCTCACACACCACTAGCCAGATCAATAATTTTCCTTGCGTTATTAGTTCCTGTCTCACTGTTCTATTTCACTCCTCTCAGATTTCAGAAATAGCTTCCTCAAATAAATTAACTGTACAAAATCCCTTTCTTAGGTTGAACTCAAGGGAAAAACAAACTTAAACATTGTCAGTAAAATTTTTTAGAAAATAAATTTTCTCAAATTGTATTTTTAAGTATGTACAATAAATTTATTTTTATACTATATTGTTTGAAGTAGATATATACTATTACAGTGATTATAATTATGTAAATACAATCTCAATTATATAAATCCTAATATTTCAAAATATTTAATTTCTATAAAAACCTCTATTTTAATCCATATAAACATTTTTAACTTCTTGATAATGAGTGCAAATTGACTTCCCGTAGCCTCCCACTACTTTACACTGGCTGTTGTTGAGCAAGTATATCTCATCTACACAACTACATAGAGAAAAATATAGTTAAAATATGAAGTAATTTGATGACTGAAAATTGGTGTCTTTTGTTTTATGCTTGCAATTTTTCATTGCTAGTGAATTTGGAAATATTTCACATGTTCAGTTGTCACTTGACATCTTCTGGGAATGTTTTATCTATACCCTTCTCATGGAATACTACTCAACTATGTTGAAAAGCTCTATCAATTGTAATATTTTTTTTTCAATTTTTTAACTGGCAAGTAATTTTGGCAAGTACTTCTATTATTACTTCAGACTGTCTCTTGTAAAAAGAGGAATATAGAGTCCATGAAAGAACATACTGATTATACAGAGTGTCAATGACATGAAGTGGAATCCTAGTCATGAAACAAAACTTCAATATTCAAGAAAAAGAGAAAAATCAGATTGGTATAATGTCTGAGAAATGGCTGAATAAGTTAGATACTCCATCTCTATGAAAGCAATGGTGAAACTAGCAAAAAATATATATTTTAAATGGTGATCCCCAAATATTATATTGCATGATAAAATATTACCTTAATTTGATTGAGTTAATGGATTCTGTTGAATTTTGTGCCTTCCCATTCATCTCAAAATTAAAGTTCAACATCTTTACTCATCAATGAAATACAAATTGAAACCCAAATTATCATATCAATATACAGTATTCTCATGATAATTTTATGATTAATAGATATGAAAGGAAATAATGAAAATACTATCAATAATAAAGTAAATAAATTGTGGTATATTCATAAAATGGAAACATGTACAGCAAAGAAAATGGGTGCATCAAGAGGGACAGCTGTATTCTTGGAATGGACCATGCATCCCTTGACATTTATGAGCCACTCCGCCTGACATCTGGGGAAGAGTTGAATTGGGCTTTGTGTCCTTGTTCAACCTACAGATGGTTTTTTTTCCCTCTTGGTTGTGGGCAGGGGCATCTGCATGCCATTGGGAAAGAGTTTGAGGTTGGGGACTGTGCACCATGTTTTTGAGTGGGAGTTTGTCTGTGAGCTGTCATCCTTGTTTTTACTGTAAGAATAATTTGGTTTTATTTCAAATGTTTTTAAACAAGTAGAATATGACATAACAGCAGTTATTTAAAAATGGTTACCCACATCAGAATCCCTATATACATGAGAAAAACTCCAAGAATAGAGAGAATAATCAGAAATGCTTTCTGTGAATGAAAAACTAGAACTTGCTATCAGTAGAGGACAGATTCATAAAATAATTCACAAAGATCTCTAAATTACCAAATCAAAAGTGAGTTTATTTAAAGATTAAGGAATCAGAAAAACAAAATTGGAACTCTGTTATAATTATTCTACAGTCAGTGTAGTTAACATTATTTAATTAAAAAAAAAAACCTGTACAGAAATTTTGTATAAATTGCATTCACCAATAAATGAAATCATTGAGGCCTCTCATTTTTAAACACTGTACTTTTCAAAGGACCTAAATAAATATCTTATATTTTGAAATAGTGTGTTGTTTTATCTTTTGAGCAATGCTTTCATTCTTAGGAAATAATGTATACTAGGATGATAACAGAAATATAACAGTCATTTTCAAAATTTGTATTTTGTCAAGTATTTTTAAAATGCTTTTTCCTATTTTAAAGACACCAAATATGTGCATAAAAAATATCATTAAAATCTTACTACTGAGTAGAGTCCATATCTTACATTTTTTGTATTTTTCCCCAAACCACCCTATTATTATTTTTCTAAATATATTTTTATTACACAATGTGTACTTAGAAAATAATCATGCACATTTGAAAACGTCACAAACAACAGCCTTCTACCAATACACCACACCGTGATGGAAGATTTGTTACAGATTATGAGATAATACTATCAGACTAAGACCACTAACCATGGTCCATAGGGTATATTTGGCACACTTTGTGCACCCTCTCCCATTATCAACATGTCATGCTTGATGTGTGTCTGGTGTGTTTGTTTTGGCTTCTGATGTGTTTACTTCTTTTCTCCCATAATCATCAGTTTGACTCATGGTTTATTCAAATAATTTCTATATTTGGACCACTACCAGAAAACAGAATTAGAGCTTCATGACCCTGTTTCAAAGAAGGGCTTCTTTTGTATTCCATTAATGTCTGTTCTATTCAGCCTGGCTGTCAATCTAGGAGAATTCTTTTCAAAAGATTCCCTCCCTCCTGCCCCCCTGCCTCTTGTCCCCAAACAATGGGTGGCAGATATGTTCAGGCTGTATCAATTTTTTTTCCTTTTAATCCTTTTATTAGTGTGTTTTCCTTCACCCAACCTGGTACTGCATACAAAGAGGCAACCAATGGTAAAAAACAACAACAACAACAAAAAAAACTGATTTAAAGTCCCTGAAATGCATGCAAATTAAAATTCCCTAAAGTATGAAATCAGTTCCATGTTTTCAGATATGATTTTTATTAAGCAGGGACCATGGGACAGCTGGGATACTAGCTGTGCCTGTCATGCTGGTGGGCACATAATATCACAAAAAAGACCATGAGAGAAAGCTATACCTTGCACTAAGGATCAAAGGAGAATGAGGAAAAACACTGAATTTGCAGTTGATAGATGACTGCATTCAGAGCACAGTCCACATCTTTGCATGAGGAATAGTATTTTCATACAATAACATCCTTTTGTATAAATAAAGAAATAAATAAATAAATGTTTAAATGATCTTTATGCCTTTAGATATATCATGATCAAAATGCCTAGTCCTTTAAGATACTGAGTAGTGGTACACAATTATATAGATGAATATTCTTAACTTTGCCTGTGCACTACAGGTTAAAGTCATAGTATTATTTCCTTCTAACAGTGTGTCTTTTCATATTTGATGCAAAGAAAATTGGCAATTTAAAAGGAAATATATTGCTTTTGATCAGAAATGCAATTTGTTATAATAATTAGTAGGAGAGAGTAGATATTTTTCTAAAAAATATATGCAAATGGCCTTTAAACACAGGAAAAGATTATCTGCATCACTACTCATTTGAGGCATGCAACTCTAAACCACAATGAAATGATACTTCATACCCTCAAGGATGGCTAATTTAAAAAATCATTGTACATGACAATTGTTGGAAAAGATTAAATGAAATTGGAAACCTAGAGCATTGTTGATGGGAATGTAAAATGGTGCAGCCACTGTGGAAAGCAATATGGTAAGTCCTCAAAAAATTAAATATAGAGCTACCATTTGACCTAGAGATCAAACTTCTACATATATACATAAAGAGAGTGAAAACAAAGTTGCAGATACATAGAGCAAGGTTTATAGCAGCATTATTCACAGTAGTGAAAGGTTGGATAAAACACAAATGTCCATGAAAAAATGACAAGGTAAACAAAATGTAGTAACCGCATTCACTGGAATATTATTGCAGTAAAAGAGAAACTGAGTTATGAGACATGCTCCAGCATGGAAGAACCTTGAAACTTTATTCTCCATGAAACATGCAAGATACATAAGGGCAAAAATTATATGATATCACTAATAAAGATGACTAGAAAGCAAATTCACAGTGATAGAAAGCAGGTTAGAGTCTACTAGGTGAAGTGGGCAGGGAGAAAAGGGAACTGTTTGCTTTTAAAAATAAAAATAAAATTACAAGAATAGTCTCTTCAATAAATGGTGATGGGACAATAGGATATCCACATTGAAAACAATGAAGTGGAATTTCTAGCTCACACAATATGTAGCAGTTTGGCTTTATTTATTAATTCCAAAAATAGATATTGGATTATGTTTGTAAACTGGTCTTTTCCTCTTGGTGTATTTAAGTGTATTGGATTCAAAGATTTTACTTTTACTTGATTAAATAATATTAAGGCTTTCATTGGGTCACATCAGTAAGATGTTGAGTCCCCACCCTTTGGTGGGCAGGGACTCACAGAGGAGGTGTACCACAGAGAAGGGAGTTCAGAGTTTTTGAGATGGAGCCCTGGGAAGTAAACACACAGAGGAGCTTAATTGTGAGGAAAGAGAAAAGACCCCAGGAAGAGAAACAAGCTGTACACCTGATATTCTATAGCTGGACTTGTGGAGATATCAGAGGAGCTGAGCTCAGAAAGAAGCAAGCCCCAGGAAAAGAGGAACCCAGGAAGACTCAATGCTCACAAATGTTGACAGCCATTTTGGTCCAAATATGGCAGTAGGCTTTAGTGAGGGAAGTAACATCCTTTATGGCCTGGTAACTGTAAGCTTCTACTCCAAATAAATACCCTTTATAAAAGCCAAAAGATTTCTGGTATTTTGCATCAGTAACCCTTTGGCTGACTAATACATCACATGTAAAAATTAACTCAAAATCAATAAAAAGTCTGGTGTAAACAGCTTTATGACTCAATAGAAAACGTAGGGTAAATTTTAATGATGTTGAATTAAAAAACAAATGCTTATGTGTGTTATTTAGAGTTATCCTTACATAGGTACTGAACATACTTCTGTTACAATTATGGCTTTCAAAGCGAATATTCTCTACATTCCCTGTGATGTAGAATATATGAAGTCTAATGACTTTTGGTAAATGAAACCAGCACCTAGAAAATTATTTTTTGCCTTATATCCTGATTAGCTGTGGCACAAACTCAGATATCTCTCATATGTTCACACTGAAAATGAATTAATTTAAAAAAGAATTAGTCGGTTTAGTATAAAGAAAAATTCCAAATTCCATAAAGTGATATTTGGAGATAATATCATGGCATCTCATGGTAAAACTAATATTTTAAATAGATATATTATAGTTCTTTGAAAATAATAAGGAAATTTATAAAAATCTTATTAAAATGTATTGATATCATCTTAATGATTCTAAGCAGTATGTGGATTTTGAAGAGAATGAATCAAATGAATTGTTATAAAAGAATCATGTGTAGTATTAATATTACAATTCACAATTCAATTGCTATGGATTTGAAAAATCATTAAAGGTCAATTACTTGATAAATATTGCAGAGCAATTTGATTAATGTGCCCTACACACATAAAACTCAATGTACTTAAAATCAAAGCAAATAAAATTACAATGTCTTATTTTTTATTATAAAATATACAAAACATAAAAATTGTCATTTTAACATTTATATATATATTTGTAATAGAATTTGAGAAATGACAAAACAGTCATGAACATGTATAGAATTCACAGAATACAATCTTTCACCAACACACCACACCATTGTAGAACATTTGTTACTAATTATGAAATAATATCATTAAACTATGACCACTAACTATGATCTATAGCATATATTTGGCATATTTTTCCATGTGTCCCTGTTTTTAACACAGTACATCTTTGACATTGATGCAAGACTATTTCAATATTTCTGTCAGCTACAGTCCACTGGTTACATTAATTGTATTTTACCCATGGTTCTCCACATTCCCACCAGCCTGCAATAATGAAGTACATCTTTTCTACTTCAAAGAAGGACATTCCTGCATTTGTACTATTAACCAAAATTCTCATCCACCTCTGAGTTCACTGTGTTATTCAATCCCTTGATTATTCTCTAGCTTTCTTTCAATTGACATTTACGTCCCTAGACTGCACTTTTCAGCCACAATCCCATAAAGTATAGGTTATTAGGACATAAGAGGAAGGCTGTGAAGTAATACTGATGCTTAATGTATATAGAAGTTTTAATTAACTTGACTGTAAATGTGTGGAACAAATTTAATTTTACAAATACTTTCCAGTAATTACATTTGTAATGTGTAATCATCACCATCATCAATTACCATAACTTTTTCATCCATCAAAACAGAAAGTTTGTCCCAATTAAGAAATGCATAGCTCACCTTTCCTCCTCCCACCAGCACTTGAAACCTTTAATGAGTTTTCATTTTCTATGAATTGCCTTATTTTGTGTATTTTCATTAAGTGGAATCATACAATATTTCTCCTTTTGTGTCTGGCTAATGTCACTCAGCATAATATTTTTCAGGTATATTATTCAGTAATAAAGACAAATTCTGCAATGTAGATAAACCTTGAAAAACCAAGAATAATGAAGTAAAGAATAATAAATTTATAATAGGAAGACCATAAGCATAATATTGTTTGGAAACTTCCAGCATAAAAAAAGAAAATGCAGGTATGTTATTTATGTAAAAATGAACAAAAATTATATTCATTATGGCTATATATTAAATTATGATATTCTATATAAAACACAAAATTTTTACGTTTTTTCTACAGAACATTGTAGTTACTTTCCAAAATTTCCCTTCCCTCCATTCTGTCACGGTCTACTACAAAAGGGAGAATCAATTTTACTTTCTAAATTCCGTGTCTCATACATGCTTTAAAGACAAACCAACATCATTTTAGGTTATGTCTTACAGGTTATGTAATATTTTCTGACCTTTTATTAGAGAGCTAATACTCTCTTTAACACCACACCATCAGCTGCATGTTTAATTTCAGTAAAAACAGCAATTATTTAAATAGGCTCATTTTGTCTATTTTTTACATTTCTGCATTTGTACAATTTTTATTAAATTCATGCTCTCCTTTTTTGTGATTTGTGCTATTTGTACACAGTATATATATATTCTCTTGATGACTAATTATTCCAGATTTTTTGGAGGCAAAGTTGTCTGGTTTGGTTGCTGCTCCATGTGAAGGCTCCACTTTGAGGGCTTCATCATTCAGGTGTGGAAACAGTTGAAATCTACTTAGATCCTGCAACTGTTAGAAAATTGGGTGATTTCAATGATTCTTGGTATCTTCAGGTTTATTTTCCACCTGGCTTCCCTTCATCATTAATAGAGTATATGTCATGCATCCTTTAAAACAAGCATGGGTTTCAAGTTTAATCAATGACATTTCTCACATTTCAATCTCTGCCAGAGGGTATTCTTCAGCATTATTTCTGAGATTATTCATTACAACTTTCTGGTTATTGAAGGATGAGTAGCAATCTTACTGGTAAGCCATCCCTGTTTCTGTATTATTTGGATTATCAATTTCTCCAAACATGTTTTCCTGAAGGTGTTGTTAAAGCATAAGTACTACAAAATACTTTGCGGTACTTCTGAATAAAAAATTAAAGAGTTATCACATGAAAATATGGAGTCTCTATGAATAAAACTACAAAATCTGGTGATAAAATGTAAATATATTTTTTGAATAATTTAGGGAATTAAATTTTCTCAATTTGTAGATCTACTGCATTTCAATTGGTATCAATTATGAATACCATTATTTGTTCCTATGTGCTGAATTTTATCTAAAACATGTAAAAAGCAGAAAAATAGTCTTTTAATTGCTTTCAGCAAATTTTGTTCATTCATAATTTGATATATGAAAAATATATAATAATATTATATTTAATAAAAGAAAGGACTGCTCAGTCAGTGATGCTGGCCAAATAATTTGCTTTAGGAACAGTGAAAGATACTTCATTCCATAGATGTCCCCTAAAACTCAGAGTAATTAAAAAATAAAATGTGATGAAACAAATAAAAGTTCAGAGAAGAAAACTTACAGTGGTATTGTCCTCATTTTATTATGAAACATAGCTTACTAGGAAAACATTAAGTAAAAACAGTGAAGTGTATACATGTTATATCACACAAATTAAAATATCTACATGATTAAAAATACATAATTGAAAGAACACTTGACCTACTAAGAAAAATATTTCCAATTTATACCTATGATGTATCACTAACACCATTAGTAAGTAAACAAGTAACAGGAGTGGGCATCTCATAAATCATGTATTTCATTGTCAGTTGGGGGTCAGGGAGGGTACACACAGGCAATATGATAAGATTGAAAAATAGTCTGGAAAATTGAATATAAAAGGTTATTGGAATTTTAAGGACAATTTTAATATAACCCCTTTTCTTCTTCTGGGTTCAAAAAATAGAACAATCATTTCAACTTGATTATATCAGCAAATAATGTTTTGTGAAATAAGATAATATTCATAAGAACTGGGGTAAGGATATCAAAATATTTTTGTGTGTGATGAAGATATCAGCCCATATTATCCAGTTAGTTCTCAAAGCTTGTCTTATACTTCAGCTGAAGAAAATCAAAACAGGTCAAGATGGCAGAAGATTAAGGAGCTCCAAGAATAATCTCAGCCTATAGGTCAGTTAGTAATCATGCAGAGCTATTAAAGCACTGGATTGTGGGGGACCAAGAGACCAAGAGAGCTTCCTGTAACATCCTTGAAAGAATGGACAGAGGAAACTGCCCATCTACAGTGCAGATTCATGAATAGAGCACATCATGCTCTGGATGCCAGGGCTCATCCTCCGCTGTTGGCATAAGCCACCTCAGGAAATATCCTGTGGCTGGAGTTGGAAGCTATATTACCTAAAAATGGGGGAGGAAGAGATGGTCAGACACTGACTTCAACTACTGATTATTCAATTAGGGTGGCTGAAGTATAATCCTAAGAACAACTAAGGTCAGAATATTCAGAGATAGAGAGAAACTGAGAGATTTTGTAACCAAGAGACTGGTTTTGTAAACAAGAGACTAAAGAGAGAGCTACAGCATGAAAAGAAAGAGGCTTGGAAGAGAGTCTAGAAATAAAGAGAATATCAGTAAAAGTAAATAAATGTGTAAAAAGAATGGTGAAAATAAAATATAAGACAATACCCAAAGGTCAAAAAGGGGGAAGAACTGCCTTTACAGTAAAAAATTGAATGTTAATGGATTAAATTCCCCAATCAAAAGACACAAAATGGAAGAATGGATAAAAAAAAAGGAGACACGCTGGGGAATGAGAGGGGGAAGGTGTCATGGTACACACTGGACATCTGAAAATGCAGTGATAAAAGGAGAAAATAATAATAATAATTAAAAGTTTTTTTTTTTGTTTTTTCCCATTTTCTTTTTTTTGAAGGTCCCAATCCATTAATTATATTTTATTTTTAGTTGTTTTTTTCTGAATTTCTATGTATTTTATCTCTTGCATTTAAGCTTATCACTATTATTTCATTTTCCTATTAATTGTATTTGGTTATATGGGCTTCATCTTCGAGGAAGGTTTGGGTCACAAAAGGGTTACAATGAGGGCTGCAGAGGATCATTAGTGGGGGAATTCTGGGATGGGGGATTCATGGGAGTAAGTTCATCTGAAGATACATGAAAGATATATAAAATTGTTGAAATGATCAAGGGATGGGGCATGGTCATGGTGGATAGACAATAACTCAAAAAATGAGGGAATACTGAATTCCCAGCCTGGAGAGCTCTGCCACATTCTCCAAGGGAGCAGCAACAGTCCCCCAAGTGCAGGGGCAGCATCTGGCAAAAGAGGAAGACCCACTGCTGGGTTCTTGTTATTGATGAGTAGCCTTATGAGTCTATGCTCTTGTAATTGAAACTTGGCCTACTGTTATGGGTGCCTAAGTGTTGCCACCTGAGAGCCTCCTTGTTGCTCAAATGTGGCCTCTCTCTAAGCCAAACTCTGCATATGAATGCATTATCTTCCCCTCAACATGGGACATGAATCCCGGGGATGAGCATCTCTGGCAACAAGGGACTAATACCAAGTGCCAACTGGAAACAAGACAGGAAAAAAAAGAAACAAAAAACCTTGAATAAAAGGGGGAAAAGGTAAAGAAAAAGAAGTTCATGTGGCTAAGAGATTTCAAAAAGAGTTGGGAGGTCATCCCAGAGGTAACGCTTATGCATAACTCAGTAGGATTTCATAGAACACCAAAGTGGATATCACCCCACACAGACAGACTCCTGAGGGCTCTGGAGACACCCAGGTCTTATATAATGGGGGATAACCCCAGAGATTGATGCCTTATCAGTGGGCTCTACTTTGGAATCTGTGCTCCTGAGAGTGGCAGAGTTGGACTCAAACAAGTCCTCCCTGCACAAGGTCCATCAGCCCTTCTATTCAAACCTATAGATGAGGTTGGAGTATTTAGGTATACTTCCAGAGACTGGAGCCTCTCCTCTGCCTATGTGCCAGCTGTGCCTGGAATCTTGGTGGAGCTGCAACTCCTACTCTCCAACTCAATGGACTCACCCAAGTCACCTGGTGAGGAGACAATGATGATGGACAATGGCCATCCCAGGGAATGGAGAGAACCTGCAACTGAAGGCAGGATAATCCCATCCACCATATCAATGGGATATAAGCCCACTCTCACTTGGAGATGGAGTGGACATCACCATTCCAGTCCCCTCAGGTTTGGGAGAAGAACTATGGACTATAGTGGACTTAATGGTATTCTGTTGTAGACGTATTGGGATTCAAGCAATGGAAGAAATTTTAACAGTGAGTGAAGCCAATGGCCACTACATGCTTTCGGGGTGGGGAGAGGAAGAGCAGTTGTAATACAGGGGATTTTTCAGGACTTGCAGGTAGTCCTGAGTGACGTTGTGGTGACAGATATAGGCCATTTTACAGCAGCATATACCATGCAGAACTGTGTGGGTGAGAGTGTGGCCTATGATGTGAACTCTGGTGTATACTTAGTGGCAAAGCCCCAGGATGTGTGTATCCATTGCAGGTGATGTGCCACACTAATGAAAGAGGTTTATGTGAGATGTTATGGGAGGTATGGGAGGTGGAGATAATGGCAATCCCTGTAATTTTTGTGTAACATCTATGTAATCTAAACATCTTTTAAAATATATAAGAAAAATAATAAATAAATAAATAAATAAATAAATAAATAATAGAATTAGCCTAGGTTAATATTTAGACCAGATATTGACAAATCATATTTTCATGATGTCATTGCAGTTTTGCCTTTAAATTTTTTGGGAAGTATGATATATTAAAATAAAATATTAAGAAAAAAAATAGGCAACACCTATATACTGTCTACAAGGGATCTCCTTAGTACTAACAATAACAAGAAATTGAAAGATATTGTGTCAAGTGATATAAGTCAGACACAAACGGACAAATATTGCATGGTTTCACAAATATAAACTAAATACAAAGAATTAAAACATTGAATTAAAACAGAGTATACATTAATAGGAATTAAGAGTAAGACAGAGAAGGTATACTGGTACTTAATATATGTGGAAATTTTAATTAATTTGACTGTAAGATTTTGGAAATGAATCGAGGTGTTGATAATATATTATAGTGATTAAAACTAATGTTGGTAGATTATAAATGGGATATTGGCTGAAAAGAGTAGCCTAGAGATTTAAATGTCAATGGAAAGAAATCTGGGGATAATCTAGGAACTGAATAACATAGTAACCACAGAGGTGGATGAAAATTGTGGTTAATAATACAAACATGGGAATGCCTTTCTGTGAACTAGAAAAAATGTATGCCCCTATTGCAAAGTTGTAAGAATTTGGAGCATCATGGGAAAAATACAATTAATGTACCTTATAGACTATAGTTAACAGCAATACTGTAATATTCTTGCATCATTGCCAAAGTTGTACTGTGTTAATGGTGGGGGAGATTATGTAAGGTATATACTAAATGTACACTGTGGTCCACAGTTGTTGGTAATCTTCTGATGGTGTAATCTCATAATCTGTAGCAAATGGTCCACACCAATGTGGTGTGTCCATGGTGGTTTGTTGTATGGGAATTCCACATGTATGCATGCTGATTTTGTAAGTTCACAACCTCTCTAATAAAAATATATTGTAAAACAACAACAACAAAAACCAAATCAGGCATTATTCTCTTCCATCTAGGGAAGAATGAATAGGCAGGAATAAATAGTCAAAGTTATTATTAGGATGTAAATCCTCTCCACTGAAACAGAAGCCAGTTAATCAATTGTTCTTTCCCCTGATCATTTGGCTGCTCTCCATTTTTCTACTGCTACCCTGATGTCTCTTGGGGAGAATTGGTTGGCTTTTTTCAATTTTGCCCAAAGAAGGAAAAATTGGGATAGATTATCTCACCTCTAGAAGCTTCAACCTATCAGTGAAAAAAAGGTTGAACATTTACTCAGTATTTATTCAAATACTCTCATATATTACAATCATAAAATACAGATAAACTACTCTGAGCCATTCATACAATAAAATTTGATGGCTTGAAAAATTCAACTTAGAGCAAGGTTATGGGGCTAATCCAACAGTATTGAAAACCATTAGTTTATAAGGGATCCTTCTTTATATTACATTATTGTTCTCAAGCCTTTAAGAAAATATTTTGCTGAGTACCCTTAAATTTATTCAGATTTATCTTTAAACTATGTAGTTCCCTATTGTGCGGAAAACTTGACTGCATTTCCTCTAGTTAAGTAAAGACCCCATGGTATATTAGATTATTGATATATATTGCTCTCCATTTACCCACACCTCTTGGCTCCATTGATGTTTCATTTAGCCATGTACCTTGCTTTATCACGTTAATGGTGAAATAAAGAAGCAATGTACCCAGTCTCTATGAGGTATTTCTTTTTTCCTTTTTCATCACTTGACAATTTTGTAACTTCTAAACATATTTTTTAAAAAGCATGCTCCAAGTAGTTGCTTCCCTCTAACATGGGATCCACTATGATAGAAGAGAGTGAAATCTAACCCAAATCCATGACCTGAAGCAGAGCTGGTCTTAATGACATACATAGCCACAATTAGTTCTCATTATTTTGTGCCAGTATATTTGAGTTACTGTCTTCTATGAAATGAACATATAATAACAATGGAATGTACACAGCACACATAAGCAGAATGGTGGAAATTTTAAATGTACAGTTTGAAAATTTGTGACAAAAGCATACAACAAAGTTACTCATCACACTAAAGATAAAGGCATTTCTTCATAGATACTTCATGATTCTGTCTACCCATTTCTGAACTAGACCCACAGACAATGGCCATTATGATTTTTTCAATGTTAGATTAGTTTTACCTAGTTAGGACTTAATGTAACTAGAATGTTACACTTTTATGGTTGACATTTCTCACAGCTTTGCTAGTTTTCAGGTCCATCCAACATTGTCACACATGTCAGAATTGTGCTCCATGTAATTACAATTACTTACAAACACAATATTTTTTCCCATTCCTTTGCTGTTGGAAATTTGATTTACTTCCAGAAATTTTGTTGATTCTGCTGCTGTTATGAATAAAGCCTTTATGCAAACTTCTATGTAAGTCTTGTTTTGTATGTGCATGTTATAATTTTCCACAGTAAATCCATAGTTATATAATTTTGGGTCATAGGTCCTAGGTAAATCTAGCATTTACCTAAATGACATGTACCACTGCACATTCTTACCAGCAATATGTGAGACTTTCTGTTGCTCTAAAACTTTGTCATTCTTTTCAGTTGACTCTTTTTTCATCTGCATAAATAGTATTTTTGTGGTTTTAATTTGCATTTCCTAAATGATTAATAATGTGGAATACTTCTATGTGCTGATTATTCAAATCTATACTTTCTTTAAATGTCTGTTCAATACTTTTGCCAATACTCAGTTAATTTTTTCCTTTTTATTGTTGCTTTGTAGTTTTAAATATAAGTGAATTCAAGTCTTTGTGAAGGGACAAATATGAATATTTTCCCCATGTATGTTTGGATATGCACTCTCTTAGAAGTGGGTTTCATGGATTCCACTGTTTAGTAAGTCTTTTTATCATGTTTTGCTTCTTGAATTTATTGTTAATGACTTCTTGATTATGTCTAAGAAAAGTTTGGAAACACCAAATTAAAAACAAATGCTGAAAAATGAAAAACTGATCAATCAATATGTCAGTTTGAGGTGCTCCAGAATTCTGTTTCCCCATAGAATCTAGAAAAGGAAGCAAAAACTGGCAGAATAAAATTTAAAAATGGAAGAAGTGTCTCATAGAGACCTTGAAGCTCTGCCCAACTCCTCTGCAGTATGGGGTAGGGCTGATATGCACACTCAATGTGACTCTCCATAGTTAATACTTTAAAATAAATATACAGTGGGCAGCAATTTTTATAATATTGCAATTTTTATTTTTTTGTATTGTATTTGTTATTTTTAAATTTATTTGATTTTCTAAATAATTATATTTTGTTATTTTGTTGGCTTCATTTTTGGAGAGGTTTTGGATCTCAGAAGGGTCACAACTGTGGCAGGGGAGAATCACTGTTGTCAGGTGTCAGTGATGGGAAGATGTATGAGGAGGGGTGCAACTGGGACTTGCCTCTAAGACATTTGAATATTTTCAAGTTTTCATCGGACATTGTCTCTGTAGGTGGAGACTCACACAAATCAAAAGATAATTGAATTCCCATCCTATGAAGTTCTGTTGTAATTTCTAATAGGATGGCAAGAATCTCCTGAAAACAAGGGCAGTGCCTATTGAAGGAAGACAAACCATTAAGGCAAGGCCTTGACATTGATGCTTGTACTTATGAATTTCTTTGTTGTGAATTTGAAACATAGCTTAGTATTATATATTGCCTATGAGTTACCTCCTGAAAGCCTCCCTGTGGCTTAAATGGGGTGTCTCTCTAAGCCAAACACCATTTAAACAAACTACCTTCCTCCCAGCATGGAACATGACTCTCAGGGACAAGCCTCTTTGGCACTGAGGGATTTTTACCAAGCCCCAATTGGCAATGCATCTGGAAAAAGACCTTGACCAAAAGGGGGAAATATTAAATACAAATGAGTTTTTATGCCTAAGAGATGTCAAAGTATGTTCAGAGGTCATTCCAGAAGTTATGCTTATGCACAGCTCAGCAAAACGTCATTGCTACAATAAACATTGCCTCAATCAGCAGGACTCCTGAGGGTTCTAGAGAAAGCCAGATACTATAAGTCCATCAGACAAGCTCAGGAATTCAAGAATTCAAAGTCAGTGGATCTGACTTTGGAATTTATACCCCCCGGAGTAAAAGAGTAAGACTTATTTATAATCTCTCTGCAACTGACTCTTCTTCCTGTATTTTTTGAACTTATAATTAGCACAATACTTGTTAAATACATGTCCCAGAGGCTTAAATATTAAATCACTCCCATTTCCACTCCTTGATTCTTGGACCCATGAATAGTAACTATGGGAGAAGTAGCATCTTTGTGTGGATACTGATTTAGAGCATACACAGTGCCTTTGAAAACATTGTCCCAGCCCCGCAAGGTATTGCCACCTAGTTGGCACTGTAACTGAATCTTGAAAAGGCAATTCAACTGTTTTATCAAGCCAGCATTCAGGATGATGGGGAACATGGTAGGACCAGTGATTTCCATAAGGATGTGCCTATTCTCACACATGATTCACTGTAAAGTGGGTTCTTTGATCAGAAGCAAAGCTGTGTGGAATGCCATGTTGGTGGATAAGACATTTGGTAAGTCCATGGATAGAAGTTTTGGCAGAAGCATTGCATGTAGGGAAAGCAAACACATATCCAGAGAATAAGTCTATTCCAGTTAGAAAAAAAACTGCTGACCTATCAATGATGGACATGGTCATATGTAATCAACCTGCCATGAGGTAACAGGTTGATCTCCATGGGGAATGATGCAATATCAGAAGCTGCTTGTGGTTCACTGTTGCTTGGGCTGCAAGGCTTTGATTATTGTGTATGGTTGTGCCTCCATCCCTAACCCTGGAATTGAAGAAAGATGAAAGACACTTCATCAATTCCTGGGGAAATTCAGAGAGCTTCACCCTCCATAGATTACAGTACCAACTGCATCCTCAACTCCTATTGCACAATCAGCAAGTGAGAAAGGGCAAGGAGCAGATGAAAGAGAGTTGAACAAATTCAGTTTGGCTAAACAGAAGCCAATATAACATTCCAAATTCAGCTGAACTAAGTATAGAAGAGGGGCTTAGCACAAAGCCAACCATATAGACAGTGATAGACTAAAGCAAGGAACTGTACTCAGAATAAATGTACCTAGAAATAAGATGGCAAGACAGCAAGAAGGAATTATAATCCATGCCAATAAACAGGAAGATATGTTGAAGGAAAGAGCTAAACCTCCAGGTGAAATAATGGAGTTGAAACAACTAATCATAGATTTTAAAACAAATCTCAACAAATTCAGTGATATGAATAAATAGATAATGAATATTAAGTAGACACTAGATGGGCACAAAGAAGAATTTTTAAGCATGCATAGAAAAATAGCAGAACTTATGGGAATAAAAGGCACAGAAAAGGAAATTTAAAATATACTGGAAGCCTATAAAAGCAGATTTGAAGATGCAGAAGAACGGGTCAGTGAACTTGAAGACAGGGCCTCCAAAAGTGAATGTATGAAAGAATAAAGAAAACAATGGGAAAAAAGATGACCAAGGTATCAGTTAATATATGACAGCAACAAATATGCAACATATGTACCATGGATGCTCCAGAAGGAGAAGAGAAAGGAAAGGGGGCAGGAGTATTTGAGGAAATAATGGTATAAAATGTCCAAAACATTTTGAATGAAATAGATATTCTTTCCAAGAAACACAAAGTACTCTCATCTGAGTAAATCTGAAAAGACCTTCTTTGAAACACATACTAATCAGAATGTCTAATGCCAAAGATAAAGAGAGAATCCTGAAAGCAGCTAGACAAAAGAGATTCATCACATACAAGGGATGCCCAATAATCTTAACTTGTGATGTCTTATCAGAAACTATGGAGAAAAGAATGTAATGGTATGATATACTTAAGATACTGAAAGAGAAAAACTTACAGCCAAGAATCTTATATCTGGTAATACTGACTTTCAAAAATGAAGGCTGTTTTAGAATATTCACAGATAAACAGAAACCAAGAGAGTTTCTAATCAAGAAACCAGCAATGCAGGGAAAATAAAAGGGAGTGCTACCTCCTGAAAAGAAAACAGAGGAGATAGAGACTTGGAAGTGAGTCCAGAAATGAAGATTTTAGCAGTAAAATAACTCAAAGTGTAAAAAGAATGGTGAAAATAACCTAAGGGTAAAACCTAAGGGTAAAAATTGGTGAGATAAGAATTGTCTTTAGATTAATAACTTTGAAAGTTAATCGATAGAATTCCTAAATCAAAAGACACCAACAGATAGAGTGGATAAGAAAATATGAGTTATCTCTCTACTCTCTTCAAGGCAATCATCTTAGACAGAAGGATTGAAAGTGAAAGCCTGGAAAAAGATATTCCACAGATGTAGTAATCAAAAAAAAAAAAAAAACTTAACAAATAAAAAAACACCTGTAGTAAAAACACTTATATCGGTTTAAATAGACATTTTTTGGAATAATATTTTTTAAAGGATACCTTGATTACATAAATGTTACACAAAAATGTAGGGGTTTCCAAATGCCCCACTCTCCACACCTCCTACACCCTCCCATATAAACATCCTTCATTAGTGTGGCACATTCATTGCAATTGATAAATACATCATAGAGTTTTGCCATTAAGCATGGACCATAGTTCACATTGTAGACTCTCTCCCACACAGTTCTGCACGTTATATGATGATATAAAATGGCTTATGTCTGTCCTCACAATGTCACTCAGGAAATTCCAAAACCCCTGTGGCCGTTGGGCAGTTTGATGTAATTATGAATTCCAAAAATATAATTGGATCATGCTTGTAAAATGATCTGTTAATCTGGACATGATTAAGTTATGATTGGGATGTTGACTGGGCCACATCAGTAGGGCATAGAGCCCCACCCCTTGTTGGGTGGGGAATCGAATATAAAAGTCAAGGCAAAGAACAGAGTAGTAGCAGTTTCTGAGAAGCAGTTTTGATGTTGGAAAGAAGGCCCCAGGAGAAGAGAAGCGAGCTGTTTGCCTGATCATCTACAACTGACCTTGTGGAGGAAATGGGAGCTAAGCCCAGAGAGAAATGCAGCCCCAGGAAGAGAGGAACCCGAGAAACCTGAATCCTGGCAAACACCATCAGCTGCGTTGCTCTAACACATGGCAATGGACTGTGGTGAGAGAAGAAACTTAACACTTTATGGCCTGGTATCTGTGGACTTCTACCCCAAATAAATACCTGTTATAAAGACCAACCCATTTTTGGTATTTCACATTAGCACCCCTTTGGCTGCCTAATACAGTTCCCCAAAAGCCCCCATATTACAACAGCTTTTCCCTCACCCTGCCCAAGAGCCTCCAGTGGCCACTCGTTCCACATCAGTGTTGTAATTTCTTCCTTGCTTGAATCACAATATATCTATAGTAGAATACAAGCAAGTCCACTCTAGTCCATAGCTATTCCTCCCATCCAGAGGAGTCTGGGATGGTGATGTCCACTCTACCTCCAATTGAGAGGGGCCTTATATCCCATGGGGAAGATAGATGTGATTATTCTACCTGCAGCTGCAGAATCTCTCCCTTCCCTGGAATGGCCGTTGACCATCATCATCTCCCTGACAGTTGCCATGGGTGAGTTCAATGAGCTGTAGAGTAGGAACGTGCTGCACCGAGGTTCCAGGCCCAGCTGGCACATGGACAGCCCAAACACTCAAGTCTCTGGTTGTACACCTACCAACTCCAGCACCAAGTATAAGTTTGAATAGAAGGGACAGATGAGTCATGAGCAGGGAAGACACAGTTGAGTCCAACTCTGTCACTCTCAGGAGCACAAACTCCAAAGTAGGTCCCACTGGCAAAGCAACAAACTCTGGAGCTATCACCTCTGACATAGGACCTGTGTGTCTCCAGAGCCCTCAGGAGCCCCACTATTTGTGGTGATATCCACTTTGGAGTTCTATGAGATCCTACTGAGATGTGTGTAAGGGTCAGCTCTCGGATGACTTCCTGACTCATTTTGAAGTCTCTTAACCATGTAAACTTATTTGTCTTTACCTTTCCCCCTTTTATTCAAGGTCCTTTTCCAGTTGCATTGCCAGTTGGCACTTGGTAGCAATCCCTCAGTTCCAGGGTGGCTCATCCCTGGGAGTCATGTCCCATGCTGGGAGGAAGGTAATGCATTCATATGCTGAGTTTTGCTTAGGGAGGCCACATTTGGGCAACAAGGAGGCTCTCAGGAGGCAACTCTTAGGAATCCCATAACAATAGGCTAAGTTTCAATTTCAAGAGCAAAGACTCATAAGCCTAGTCATCAATATCAAGGGCCGATCAATGGATCATCTTCCTTCACTATTTGCTGACCCTGCACTTGGGGGACTGTTGCTGTGCCCTTAGAGAATGTGCCAGAGCTCTCTAGGATGAGAATTCAGTATTCTCTCATTTATTGAGTGTTTCTCCACCCACTGTGACAATGCCTTGTGAACATTTGAACACATTTATATACCTTATAATTATGCTCAGGAGAACTTCCTTCCATGCATCCCCCATCCCTGACACCAATGATCCTCCCCATCCCTGTTGTAACCCTTCTGTGATCCAAAGCCTCTTCAAAGATGAAGCCATTACAGTAGCTGAATACAATTAATACAATTAATAGGAAAATGAAATAATAATGATAAGTTTAAATATAAGAGTCAAAATCACAAAAATTTTAAAAACCTAGTAATAAAATAAAATTAAAAGATTGGTATATTACAAAATTAAAAATATATAAAATTTTTTTTGACCTTTTGCATTTCATCACTGCAATATCGGGTGTCCAGTCTGTACCATGGCCCATTCCTCCTCTCATTTCCCAGATTCTCACTATTTTTCACTTTGTTTTCAAAGAAGTTTAGGTCACATCAAAGTCACACACAGAATACAGGAGACTCTCATATACCAACATCCTCCCCCTTCCCCCCAATATTTATACCTTTTTATATGTGGTTGATAACATTGTTATAACTGATATACAAGTAGTGAAACATAGCTACTAAAGTTGTCAATGGCTTACAATATGGTTTACATTTTAGACCATACAGTTTTATAAATTTTGAGGTGTCCATCACTGTATGGTAATGAAGAACAATTCTATTGACCACTAAATACCCCCTATTTGATCTATTCTATTTTTCCCACTCCATCTTCCCAGGGCCCACAATAACCCCTCTCTTGACTCATTGAATGACAAGATTCATAATTACGTGCAACAAGAGGTCTTGACACACTGGTTTGTCCTCCCCTATTAGGAACTGCCCTTGCTCTTGAGAGACTCCCGCCTGTCTCTTTATGAACAAATCAATCCTCCAAAAGATGGGTGTCCTACTCCTTTTCTGCTCATTATGTCAGTCTCCACCCACTAATACAACACATTATGACAGAATGAACACTCACACACTCCCTAGAAGCCTCCTCTAGGTGTGCCCTGTCCAGAATGCCACCCCACAATCAACCCCTTAAACCAGTGACCCTTCCTTGTCATTTTCCATAAAAGCATTCCCACCTCTGTAATTTCATCCTCTAACCCAAAAATCCACAGTGTTCACCGAGTCCCTCTCCCTACCCCCTCCCCAGTATCCTGGACCTTCTGAACCACCCTTCCCAATCTACCCATCTGTCAACCCTTCACCACCCAACCCAATAATATCACTATCCTCCTGTCCTATCCCTTCAATACACAACTACATTTTGACACTTTACCTAGATTACATCCATATAGGTGATGGCTTACAAACTTCTCTTCTCTTTCTATTCCTTGTAAACCTATCTTTCAGACAATAGCTCTCTGAGACTGCTCAATTTCCTTAATTCATATCAGTGACATCATGCACTGCTCATCCTTCAATGCCTGGCTTCCTTCACTCAACATAAGGTCTTCAAGATTTATCCCTGTTACCCCGTGGGTTAGCACCTAAAATGGACTTTAAAAGAAAGCTCTTATTAGAGATGAGAAAGTCATTATATATTAACAAAGTGGCAATTCATCAGAAAGAAATAACAATAAATACATATATACTAGTAACCAATGTGCCAAATTACCTGAGGCAGTGACAAAACTGATGGAAGAAATAGATGTCTCTACAATAATATTTAGAAACTTCAATATGCAATTCTCATCATTGCATAGAACATCTGTGCAGAAGATCTATAAAGAATCTGAGACCTTATGCAATATGATTAAAGAAGAAAACCTATTAAATATATACAGAACATTGACTTCAAAAAGCAGAATATACATTCATCTCAGCTGCTCATAGATCCTGCTCCAGGACATACCATATTGGTTCACAAAACAGATCTCAGTAAATTTAAAAAGATTGAAATTATAAAATGCATTGTTTCTGATCATAATGAAATAAAGCTGGATATCAACAGGCAGAAATAGGGAAAACACTCAAATATATGGAGATTAAACCACACACTTATAAATATTAG
>JAQZBX010031577.1:0-26254 GCA_029593785.1 Cabassous unicinctus | reverse complement strand
TCAACAAAATATTGCTACTGCAATAAGGAAGGTAGAATAATTAAATGACATAAAAATTGCAATTACAATGGAAGAAGTAAAACTGTCTTCAGTATAGATATTATATTGTATTAATATTATGGATATAAAACCCTAAGCAATCTAGGAAAAAAGGTATTAGAATAAATAAATTTACCAAGGTCACAAGATAGAAGATCAATATGCAAATACCAGTGGTATTCAATAAACAGGAAATGAACTAGTTGTACTCACAACAAAAACAAAATACTTAAGAATAAATTTAGTGAGATGTGTAGGACAGGATACTACAAAACATTGCAAAGGGAAATTTTAAAAAACTAGATAAATGGAGATAGGTGATGTTAATGGATTGGAGGACTTGGTATCATTATGTTGCAACTGTCCCCAAATTTATCTCTAGATTTAGTGCTATAGCAATCAATAGCCTAGCTGGCTTTTTTTGTTTTGTTTAACATAATCTATCTTCTGATTTTCAAATGTTTATGAAAAGACAGAGGACCTAAAATGGCAAAAACACTCTTGAGAAAGAAAAGCAAGCTAATTCAATAAGGAAATTTAACTACTACTCCAAAAAGTGCTGATAATCTATATAGATATCTGTATGGAAAACCAGTTGAATATTGGTTTGCATGTTGTAATTATTGTTTCTTTTGAATCTCTTTTGAAAATCTCTGGGTTTTCATTGGAGTAGTCCATTAACTTATAATTCAATTTTGATATTGTTGAGTGTGAGCCTATCATTTTATAATTTATTACATAGATCCTTTCTCTGGTTTTAGTTATCAGTTCCACCATTCTTGTCTTTTTCTTTTTTTCATTATTTGAATATCCAAAAGATATTTTAGCATATTTTAAATTTTATTTCTAAGAATTCTATTCAGTAACTGACATCAATTTCCACAAGTGAACAATTAAAAACCCCACCTATTATATCCTTTTTTAGAAAACAATTATGAAAATTAACACATCAACCCTTTTGGTACTATAGAAACTTGTAATTCTTTTACAACCAATGAATATTTTGCTTAACATGCATTGTGATGTGCTAGTTCATATTTTTTGTTGTTTTTTGTGATATTTTTGGCAGTTTTAACAGGATTATATATAGTGAATAGTTAAACAGCATGCAGTCATTTTCTAATTCTATCTTACTTTTACTTCATGGATATCATTTTTAATTTCAAAATTAGTATCATACACCTAGGAAATGATAGATTCAGAATTTGAAAACAAGGATGTATTATTTCTAAAGCATCTTATTAAATATACAGAATTGTGTCTGAAAGAGAGTTTATAGTCTCATTAGAAAAACAATCATGTATAAAAATGCTGTACTCTAAAGTGAGTCATTAAGTAATTTAAGGTATGTATAAAGGTAATACTGATTGTTATCTGTGTGTCAAATAATCAAAACCCAGATTGGAAGTTTTGAATCATTATCCAATTTTATGTAGACACAAATACCTGAATAATTAATTGAAAATAGGATTAAATTCTTACTTTTAAATATGATGTAATATTCTACAGTTTAAAGATCATTATTTTAGAGACTCCTAATATTAAAGACATGAAAAATCATTTATTGCAAGATTTTTCCTAAAAATTGTTCATTGTATTTAAGTGAAGTTATTTCTAAAAATTGCTACATTTTCTTTCTTTTTTATTTAACTTTCTCTAGTAGTTCTAAAACATCATTCACTTGTTAGAGAGTTTATAATTCTATTTAAGAAAATATAAACTGGAGTACACACACACTTGAATTAGGAAATTATCACATTATTTAGTTTGGAAAATAGGATTTCTGGTCCAGGACTTTCCAATCTTATATTCAGAGAAAACCGATATAACTGAGGCATTTTCCTGAAAATATTTGAAATGAACAAGCAGATGAAACTTCTCTTTCCTCTTAACCAGAACATGTATTTCTTATTGAGAAAGGGAAATTGTCATCATTCTGAATAACATTTGTGGCGAGGACCTTCCTCAGTGAGTGGGAAATGCAGCTCCCTGGCAATAGTAATAAGAGCAATTTTAATGTATGAAGGTGGAGAAGATTATGTGATATTCTTGCAGTGGATTCTATTGTCTGTCACAGATTCACAGGAAAATTTGAAGCATGCAGTTTTACAGTGCCTACCTATAGACAGTGAAATTTTGAGTTCTGTTAATTCATTAAAAATTATCAGTTGTTTGGTTGATTGATTGATTGATTGACTCACTAGCTGCCAGGCATTGGGGCTACCATTCTAAATATATGTTTTAGTGAAGAAAACATATACAATATATATTTTTATAAATAAAAAGTATAAATCCAGACAAAGCAAGATGCATTAGTGATGGCACAGACTCCACTGTGGTCAGTAAGGAGCAAGTCTTGAATAATTTTATCATCCATAATAATCATGACCAGTGAGTTCCGGGTGAACACAAAGACTTCCAATACCAACACATTGTCATTGAGCACTTCATCTAAACTCAGTGCCTCTAGGGAGTGCATGATAAATGAATTATCATTCTAGAAAATACCTGCAAGTAATCAAAAGTGGCTTCATTTTGAGAGAGCTCCATAGTTATCTGTGACCTGCATGATTTATTGTTATTGTCCCATAAAACATTTGAAGTCTCTTATATCTACTTTAATTTGCAAGTCACTGTGTTTTGGGGAGGAAGGCAAGTTAGTTCCCAGCTACAAGACAAGAAGTACAAGGTTGGCAAAGCCCATGATGTCCCCAGAAAGAAACATTCTTGTTGAAAATGTTGGGGTTTTCCAAGTGGGACCTACATCAATTGTGAGGGAGGAGGTAGAATTTGAGAATACTTCCGATGTAGCCAGCCAGAAAGCTGACAAGCATTAGGTTTCCAAGTTCAGTTTAAATTCATTATCTAATTTTTACTTTACAAGGAGTGTCCAAGCCACCAGCAGGATGATCTCTGTCTGCTTCACAAATTGAGTGATGGCTATGAGAATGTACACTGTAAATATATCCCATGGTACTGACAGATGTGTTTTGTTGGGTGTGGAGGAGCTTGGGCCATCTCCTTCTGTTTCCAAAAGATTTGCTATCTTTTTGGTGGGGAATGTCAGATCAAGTAGTCAGCTAAATTAAAAGTGCTTGCAATAGTTTGGGAGGGACACATTGGAGTGTTTTCCTTCATGTTGAAGAGTCTAGAGGTGATTCTAAAAGACAAACATAATAATGTACCTTCCTCTTCCTTACATCTAGGGTCTTAAGTGTCATTCTCTATCACCAAAAATAGCTGTTTCCATTGCAGTAGTTATAACTACACTTATTTTCCAATCATATATTACAAGCAACCAAAACTTTGTCCAGGTGGATCAGGAGAATTTGAAAATAAACCAATAAAAATTATAAAAACTAAAATCCAAAGAGAAAAAAACAAGAATGAAAAATACTTACCAGAATATCCAAAACTCTGAAATAATACTAAACTTTCTAATTTATACATGATTTGTATCCCACACAGAGAAGAATAGAGATAATGAGCAGAAGAAATATTTGAAGAAATAACAGCCAAGAATTTTCCAAAATGAATGACTGACCAATGACACCAAAACACAAAACCAAGAGTCTCAGAGAAAACCAAGCAAGGTAAATGGAATAAAAAGAAACATGCCTAGTGATATTATTTTCATACTGCTGAAAACTGAAGATAAGATAAAATATTCAAGGAGCTAGAAAAAGAAGATAGGATGCTTAAAATGGAACAAGGAAAATAATTGATGGCAAATTTGATAGAAATAATGAAGGAATACAACAAAAAATGACATAATTAAATGTTGCAAACAAACAAAAAAATCAACCCAGAATTCTAAACTCAGGTAAAATAACCTTTAAATATGATGGTGGGTAACATTAGCAAAGACAGCAGAGTAAGTACCACTTGAAAATTCTTTCCCCCATAAAAGCAATGAGTAAACTGGCAAAAATGGTCAGAATCAATATTTTTAAAACTCAGAAATAAATCAAAGGCTTGCAAGAAACTGAAGGACATCTATTCAAGAGAAATGAGTGAACCTCAATAAAAATCATGATCTTTGTAGTATTTTAAATATCTCTAATCCCCCTATCACCTCTGAAGTACGCAGTAGACTTTGAAAATAACTACATTTTTGTGGGGAACATCAGCCACTTAGAAGTCACTAGAGTGATGAGAACACATGTGAAACTCTTTTGAAGGTGCATCCACAAAGCATTGTCATTAGCTGACCTGTCCAGTAATTTCCTGGAAGACCCCACTTGCAGGGATTGTTTTTGTTTGACCTGACTCTGAGTTCACTCATTGTGAACAACCTTTCTCTAGTAAATCTGTCAAACATAATCAGCAGAATTGTTTAACATTGCAACTGTCTGAGGCTGTGATAATATTTACGGCAAACAAGAAACTAACCAATTAACTCAAAGGCAAAGCTGGGGAATGAGCTATCTATAGAGGCTTTGAAGAACTCTGATATACTCCTGTTAATCTAGAAGGCCACACACATGCACAGGGCTGTGTGCATGCTCAGGGTGTGTATATGCCTAGGAAATCTCCATGCCCTCACCTCTGGCTGAACTTGAGGCTCTGCACAAGCAGGAAATGAAGTATTAGGCAGAATTTTGTAAACTGCTTGCATGAACTTTGAAGCCGTGTCAACACACAGATAGAGAACGTCAGCAAAATTGGGGGACTTCTTTGTCTAAGACATTTAGGGAAATCTCAGTCCAGTCATTAGCATACCACTAAGTTGACTGAGTAGAGACTTCAGGGGCCACAGATGACAAAGAACACAGATTTTAGAGGTTTAGTACAGAAAAGACACTAAACACGCAAACAACAGCTACAACAAACAGCATCAACAACAATCCTTAAGGAAGGAAGACAATCTGATTTCCACAGTTGCCACATTATATGATTTAAAACAATCAATTTTCAAAAGAGAATTACAAGACTTAGAAAAATGAAGAAAGAAAGAAAAAATTCAATAGAAACATCTCTGAACACAGATACTGGACTTACTAGACAAATATTATAGATCAGCTATTTTAAATAAATACAAGGATGAAGGGAAACCGTGTCCAAGGAACTAAAGGAAAGGATGTCTTACCAAATGGTGATTTTGTATAAAGAGAGAGAAAAAGCAAACTTAAACCAAAGAGAAATTCTGGAGTTTGTACTACAATAAATGGAACAAAAATTTCACTACAGGGACTCAACATATATTTTAGCAGGCAGAAGAAAGAATGAGCAACTTGGTGCTAGAACAATTGAGATTATCCAGTCTAAAGAAGAGTAAGAAAAAAAAAAAGAATTTTTAAAAAATGAACACATCCTCAGGATAGGCCATATGTATGGCCATGAAATTCTCAAAGACATAAATCATATAAAGTTTGTTTTCCAACCATATTGGAAGGAAATTAGAAATCAATAACAGCAGGACATAGGGGAATTTCACAAATCTGTGAAAATTAAACAACACACTCCTAAATATCCAATGGGTCAAAGAGAAATCACAAGTGAAATAAAAAATACTTTGAGATGAATGAAAATGATGATACAACATACTAAAACTTTTGCAATGCAGATAAAGCAGTTCTTAAAGGGAAATGTATAGCTGTAACTGCCTGTATTAAAGAAGTTGGAAGATCTCAATGAATAACCTAAACTTTCATATGAAGAAACTAAATAAAGAAGAGTCAACTAAACTGAAAGCAAGTAGAAAGAAGGAAACAGGAAAGACTGGAGAAGATAAAAGTTAATAGAACATAGAAAACAATAGAAAAAAATCAACAGAACCAAAAGTTGGTTCATTTCAAAGTTCAACAAAATTGACAAACCTATAGTTCCAATGGGCAAGATATAAAGAGGGAAGGCACAAATTATTAAAATGATGAATGGAAGAAGGGACATTACCATTGATCTTTCATAAATATAAGATAATGCTATTGATAAATTTATGCCAACAAATTGGAAAACCTAAAAGACATGGACAAATTCCTAGAATCACAAAAGCTACTGTTTATGTGTTTTATGTTTTTTTACATAAAACAAATTATTAAATTTTGTCACATAAAACATAGTGTCAAACATTAGGTATTGGGTTGGGGACTGTTTTAGTTTCCTAGGTTGCTCAGGCAAATACCATGCAACTGTTTGGCTTAAACAGTGAGAATTTATTTGCTTATAGTTTTGAGGCTAAGAGAAAGCCCAAATCAAGATATGAACAAGGCAATGCTTTCTTCCTGAAGATTGCCAACCTGCGATACTTGGTCCTTATCTCATCTCATGGCAATGCACATGGCAGCCTCTTCTACTCTCTCCCTTCTCTTCTGGGTTCTGCTGATCTTCAGGTTCTGGCTGCTCCCTCTGTAGTTTTCCTCTCTTTGCTGTCTGAATTTGATTCTTCTTATAAAGGACACCAGTACTAGGATTAAGACTCATCCTGTTTGAGGTGGGAAACACCTTAACTGAAAGTAATCTCATCAAAATATCCTACTGACAATGGGTTTACACCCACAAGAATGGATTAAATGTAAGGACATGTTTACGTGGGATACATACAGTTTCAAACCAACACAGCCTCCAAAATTGACTCAAGGAGAAATAAAAATCTGAACAGTAAAAACATTGACTTTTTAATTTTAAAAAAATCACAAATTTAAGCCCAGGCTCAAACTTTATATTTAAAGTAGAATTATCACCAAGCCTCACAAATTTTCCCAAAAATTAGAAGAGAGGGAATACTTCCCAACTCATTCTATAAGTTCAGATTTGTCCTGTGACCTAACCAGACATAGATAACCCATGAAATAAAAACTGCAGAACAATATCCCATGTGAATATGGACACAAAATACTATCAAACTGAATATAGTAACATAGAAAAGAATATAAAACATGACATACTGGGATTTATTCTAGGAATACAAAGTTGTTCAACATGTGTAAATCAATACATACAATACACCATATTAATAGAATAAAAACAAAACAGCATAATCATTTCAATAGATGCATTAAAATTATTTGAGAAAATCAACACATTAATGATAAAAAACACTTGAACTGGATTTTATAGCTTGGGCAATTAGTCAAATTAAAAATGGAAAGAAAGATATAAAAGAAATCCAGATTGGTAAAGAAAAGTGAAAACCATCACTATCCCCATATAATATGAACTTATTCAACTTTATTTGAATAATTATTATTAATTAATATTAAGATGGAAAAACTCTCCAAATTGTTCTACAGATTTAATATATACATGAATGTTCACAGCATCGTGATTCATAATGTCAAAAAATGGTAACAGACCAAATACACATCAGCTGATGAAAAGGATAAACAAAATATGGTATATGCATATGATAGAATATTACTCAGCCATAAAATAATGAAGTTGTAATACATGCTACAAAATGAATGGGCCATGGAAAAAAGTGAAAGAAGTCAAACACAAAAGCTACATATCATGTGATTACCCTACTGTGATGTGTCCAGTATAGCTGAAGCCATAGACAGCCAGAAATTAATTTAGTTGTTGCCAGGGTCTTAGGGTTGGGGGACAAAGGGATTGACTGTTAGTAGTTACATGTTTTTTGGTGGGGGGGTTGATGGTAAAGTTATAAACCAGATGAATGAAGTTCTGGAAGTCAGAAAAGTATTTACCTTTTATGGGTAATAACTAGAAAACAGCCTAGGAGAGGCTCTGAGAAACGGATGAAGTTCAACTTCTTGTTCTGTTTGATGTTTATACATGTGTGTTTACTTTGAAAAATAAAGCAAAACAAAAACAAAACTAAATCCTTCCAGCTGTCTTCTTATATGATCACTCTCTTTATGAACATTATACATGTTTAAAAATAAAGGTGAACAAAAACTCAGGCTCATTGCATATTTTGAACATGAATAATTCCCCATGACTCTAATAGTTTCACAGGTGTTTATACAGATTAAGAAATTAGACTAGAAAATAAGTAATTTTCAACTAGACCAATTGTAGTGTACAAGCCATACTCATTTATATTGCCCTCTTTAAAATATCAAATACAATTGGCAAGAAAATTATGTGTTGAATAATGATTAAAATGCAGCAAAAATGATAATATTATTAAGGATTATTTTAAATAAATTCTTTGATAGAATTAATTTTAAAACAATCAATTGACCTTTTAAGAAATCTGATAAACAAAATCTACACACCAGTTTTGAATATTTTGGGAAATTTAGAAATAACACTGTCAAGATGAATACTTAGAGCTCATTTTCAAGTCATTTTCAAAGTTTGCCACTATTACATGAAATTAGAACCCCCTTTAATCATTTCACAGAAAGAAAAGAAAGCATGTTATTATCCTTACTTAGGGAACACAAACACTTCTCACTGAATTTGGCCATCCATTACGGCATGAGAACATCATATCTATTTCATTACAAATATATCTTGACTAAGCTATTCAAAATAGGTGGAATACCACTAGTGGTAGCTTCAGAATTTCTGTTTAAGAGAGCCTTTCTAATTGTAAGGGAGTCTTAGGGCTCTTGTCTTGATGATGTGTTTATATAGCAACACTGTTTTTATTAGATTTGGTATTTGTATGAGAAGACTTAGTGGAGCTTATGGAGATAAAAGACAACCCCCCCCCTCCGTGGCAGCTTGGTATTATTGATCAATTCCAAAAAGAAATACTGATTATGTTTGTAAACTGGTCTGTCAAAGGTTTCACTTTTAATTGATTAAATAATGATTAGGGCTTTGATTGGGCCATGTCAGTAGTAGTACATTGAGTCCCCACCCCCTTGATGGGTGGGGACTCACAGAGAAACCTCACTGCAGAGAAGGGAGGGGAGGTTGGAGTTTTGATATTGGAGCCCCAGGAAGTAAACACACAGAGAAGCAGATACATGAGGAAAGAGAGAAGGCTCTATTAGACATGGCAGAAACCCTGGGAAGAGAGATAAGCCTTGCACCTGATAGTCTACAGCTGGCCTTGTGGAGAGAGTGGACCAGCTGAACCTGGAGAGAAACAAGCCCCAGGAAGAGAGGAACACAAAAAGCCTGAATCCTTGCAGATGTTGGCAGTCATCTTGCTCTAACACATGGCAACAGACTTTGATAAGGGAAGTAAATTATGTTTTATGGCCTGATAACTGTAAGCTTCTAAACTTTCAGAGTTCTGGTATTTTACATCAGCACCCCTTTGGCTGACTAATACAGATTTTGTTACCTAAGAGTGGGGTTGTGCTTTTGCAGTTACCAAAATCCTGGAACCATTTTATACATGCAGAAGTGATATTCTTTGGAGGAACTTTGAGATTTTTGTTGGAAAATACCTACAGTGCTTTGAAGCGACTATTGTTAGTAATATGGACTCTGAAGAGACTTTTTATGAGGTCTTAGAAGTAAATGATGAAACTATTATTGGAAACCGGAGGAAATGCAATCCGTGTTTTAAAGTTGCAAAGAACCTAGCAAGATTAACTCCTGGTGTTTTATGGAAGGCAGAATTTGGAAATGACAAGCCTGGGCATTTAGCTGAAGAACTTTCTAAAATAAACTCAGAGAATGTGGCTTGGCTTCTCCTTGCAGGTTATAGCAAAATGCTAGAAGAGAGAGATAAGCTGAGGACTGAATTGTTGGGCACAAAGAAACCAGAAACTGTTTCTGGAAATTCCAAGCCTCTGGAAATCAAGCTCCCAGATGATCGTGCCCCATGTGAGGACTTAACTAAAATTGGAACTTGTAAATCAGTATTGAAAATGAAGTTATTTAGGAAAGACTTGTGGAAAGTCTTACTGTCTGATGGCTTGAATCCTTGCTTCTTGCATGCTAAACCAACAAACTTTTTGAGAGAGCTGTATGAACAAAATTGCTGTCAGCCTGGAATAAAAGGGACATGGAAGGGAGAGATTGAGGGAGAAATAACTTCAAGAGGAAAACCATGGAAGCTGAGATCTGGAATTAAGATATCATCTTGGGCCAAGAGAGGAACCCCACCCATGTGTACAGAGAGGGTGAGTTTACTCCAGCAGTTGAGGAAGGTGGATGTTCCCATCTGATGTTCAGGGAGAGTCTTGCCACCCTAAGGTACAGAGAAGGTGGAGCACATTCCCCAAGGATTAGGAAGGTTAAGGCAACCACCTCATAGATCTGAGAGGGATGGGCCTGTCCCCCATGCATTAGGGAAGGCCAGGTCATCAATTCTTTGCTCTGAGAGGGTTGGACCTGTATGTCAAAGGTTAGGGAGAATGTTGTCTCCACCTCACTGTACTACAGGGGTTAATACTCTAAACCAAGGATTGGGTAAAGTGTGGCAATCACCCCAACGCACTTGGAGTGTAAGGTCCGGAGCATGGTAGCCATCCAGATGCTTGATGAGGGTGGAACCAAGAAAATGGTGTTTGGACAAGCCTGTAGAAAGGGTGGGTCCTCCTGAGGCCCCAGGGAGAAGAAACCATCATCTTAAGAATGACTCTCAGACTTTGACATCTAATGAATCATGCCCTGCAGGTTTACTGTAGAGAACCCATGAATCGTGTTTCTCTCCCAGTTTCTCCTTATGGCAATGAAAGTGTTTATCCTTTGTCTGTCCATTTATGTATTGGAAGCATATAAATTGTTTTATAAGTTTCAGATGTCTCCAGCCAGACTGGACTTTATCCCAAGACCAACTGTATTTCTTTACACTGAGTGTGATATGATCTTGTACTTAACATTGTCACTGATTTAAGGTTGTTGTTATTTTTTTAATATTGTAATGTCTTTTTGGAAGTCAGAAGGTGGAGTGTGGCAGTTTGATATTATTCATTAATTCCAAAAAGAAATACTTGTTATGTTTGTAAACTTGTCTGTCTGAGGTTTCACTTTTACTCAATTAAATAATGATTAAGGCTTTGATTGGGCCTCATCAGTAGGACACCAAGGGGAGGGGGACTCACAGAAAAACCTCACCACAGAGACGGGAGGTTGGAGTTTTGATATTGGAGCCCTGGGAAGTAAACACACAGAGAAGCACATACGTGAGGAAAGATAGAATGCTCCATTAGACACAGCAGAAGCCCTGGGAAGACAGATGAACCATTCGCCTGACAGTCTACAGCTGGCCTTGTAGAGAGAGCAGACGAGCTTAGCTGGGAGAGAAATGAGCCCTAGGAAAAGAGGAACCCAGGAAGCCTGAACCCTTCCAGATGTCGGCAGCCATCTTGCTCCAACACGTGGCAACAGACTTTGGTGAGCAAAGTAACTTATGCTTTATGGCCTGGTAACTGTAAACTTCTACCCCAAATAAATACCCTTTATAAAAGCCAACAGAGTCCTAGTATTTTGCATCAGCAACCCTTTGGCTGACTAATACACACCCAAACATTCTTATTGCTGTCACTTAATATTATTCCCTAGAAATAGCCCCATAGAAATAGAATTTCAGTTTTCAAACTTGTAAATGTTCTTCAGAAGTCGGTGTGCAATGCAGAGAACAGACTTTGTTTTCATGAAGAACTCATCTGTTCTGCTAGGTTGTACCAACTAACTAGACTCTGTTTTAATCAGCTACTAAAAGTCTCAATTCAATGCTTTTGGATTTGTGCTCTGAACTTTCCAGGATCAATGAGGGAAGTAAGCATGACTATAAAAGTTTTCCTATGTTGTGAAACACAAAAATGCACTCTATCAGAACTGCAAGTCATTCAAAACCTGTGTTCTTTCTTATTAAATGATCCAGCAGCTGAACATCAGAAAAAAATCGGAAATATATAAGTCTCTTTCTTTGAGAGCTATCAATATTTAAAAACAAAGAGTTTTAAGAACTGCACCTTGAACAGGTTAGTTTTGCTATAAGGATCTCCACAAAGTGAATGCATACATTATTGTGAATAAACTGTGAAGTAAATTTTCTTAAAAAAAAATAAACTCTTATAACTTGTGAGTTTCATACAGCTGAAAAGTAACATAATTGTTAGCTATAGCAAGGTGGAACTCAAATATAAGTGATTGGTTTAATAAGCCTGAAAATGACTCATATATAAACCAAATGTTTAATTTCAAATATTGAACATCAAAGACACCCTTTTTTTTTCTTCTGACAGTTAAACTACTTTAACACAGTCTGGAAATTGGTTTACAGACTTCTCTTATAGCCAAAGACGTGAGAACAGAGATTCTGGCCATGTGGCTGCCTCAAGCTGTAGCCCTTGGCCTGCCATAGATAATTTAAAAAGTTTCTATATAGAAAGAGCCAAGACTTTTTTGGTCTGTATTTCTAAGTGAGTATAGTTTGGAACAGTTTAAATGGGGAGAGACCTATGCTCTTGGAAACCTTGACTATTTCTTAATTTCTTCGTTTTTTTTTTTTTTTTTTCCCAGCTGGCCAGAGGCTTTGCTTTTCTCCAGATCAGGTGTCTGTCTAGAAGGAAGCCAACGTTTTAGGAATTACATGGAAATGACACTTGCTCTATCATATTTTCAAATATCAAATCTCCACTGACAGAGCAGGACAATTGAAGCCAAAAAATGCATAAGTGATCTTGAAATGACTGGGAAGACTTAAAGAAATAGATATATTGCTATAAATCATGAGGTTAAAGTGCCACCTCCTAACGCAAGTCACACATGGATTTCTTTAATACAGAAGTTAGGCCCCTTATGCAGAGTATTCCTCCCCCAACCCCCCCAGCAATTCATAGCCTTGACAAAGTGAAAGTCTTTGATGGCTTAAGTATTGTGGCGGTCCATTAGGTCCTCAGCCCTGGCTTCCCCTCCCTAAGGGAAACCTCAGCCCACAGTATGCAGCCAGCTGAATGCCTCAGAACACAAGTTAAAATGCAACAAACCTCCTCACAGGAGAACAATGTACAGATGATATCTTAAACTGTAATTTTCTCTTGTCTGTACAATTCCTTCCTACAATAACATCACCAGACCCCATTTATGTAACTCTGTTATGATATGTCTTTGTTATGAAGCCCTTTATATTGCCCTTCATTTTCCCACCTCTTTGTGGAGTGCTGTCTTCAGTTTCCAGACCACCACTACCAGAGAAAATCTCTCCTGTCCATAAGTCCCAATAAATAAAGCTAATGTCTGACACTGTCTCAGGTACATTCTTTGGTCTTGCAGTCGCCCCAGCTTGTGCCCTTCAGGAGCTGGATTGTGACAGGTATATTCATACACTCATAAAAATGACACACTCATTATCAATTATTAGAAACTTAAAGGAATTTTTGCATTCCTGCCCCTATTATCAAAAATTGAACCTCGTGAGTAAAAATGGAAGTGTTTATGTTTGATTTTGTTTTACTTTTAAATCTAACATTTACTGATCATTTATCACATGCTGACCCCTCACAAAGAGGCCCTGGATTAAAACTTCCCTGGTTCCTCTTTCAACTCCACACTTTCTCTTTGACCTTGAGCAAATTATATAACCTCTCTTCATTTCCTTTTCTTCATCTGTAAAATGGAGACATAACAATACATAACTTGTGGGGCTGTTGAGGATTCAGTGAAATATGCACATAAAGTTCTTCAAAGAGAACTTGGAACATACTACTCAGAACCACACTGTTTACACAGTAATCACAATAAATGTACTCAATAAAGGTTATCTATTTTGATCACTATCCATTTATGCTCATAACAGCCTTATGAGTAGGCACTCTTTTTGACTATTTAAATATGGCGAAACTGAAAATCTTAATGCCAAGTTATTTTCTCAAGTGCTTTCAGAGATTCTAAGTGGTAAGGCAGGTGAGATGACACTCAAAGACATGTCTTTGAGCACAAAGCCCACAACTTTAACTTCTCTTCTGCTTGTCAAATTAAATTCAACACAAATGCATCAAGAATCAGTTATGTGTTCGGCACAGTGCTTGGACCTATGTAATAAAAGATGAATAAGACATGATTCTTCACATACAGAAATCCTATTTTTCACAGTCATATATGAAAATCAGTCATTATAATATAATATATTAAGGGCCTTACTGAACCCAGTAGAGTAATAAATAGTAAAAGAGTTGCATCTACTACAGCAGAGAACGCAGGGCTGAGTGTTATCTGTGGGAGAATTGAGAATACATGACAAAATACTCTCCTCCTATTTTTTTTAATTACTTACATTATTTTTTAAATAGAGGAATCACTATAAGCAAAGTCCAAAAACACTTTCCTTTAATATGTTTTTTTATACATCAGTTTCGTTGATACGTATTATTAGAGCATACATCCATCCAAAGTATACAACCAATGGTATTGGGTGTAATCACATAGTTGTGCATTCATCACAAATCTCATCACCTCTCAATCTCTGTATGCTCCCCCTGCCATATATAGCTGCTATTCTGTTTCCATCTCTCTAGTTTATTTAAATTTATATTTTGTAAAAAGTCTCATATATGTGATATTACCCATATTCATATTTCACATGAGGTTACACTATGTTATACAGTCCTGTTACATTTTTAGCTTTCTTTCTTGTAATATACATGTCCTTACACTTTCTCTTTCAACCACTGTGATACCCATCTAATAGCTCTGCTAGTTACAAACACTATGATGTGTTTTCACCATTTCTATTCATTTCCAAAATTTACAAATGACCTTTTTATCAGTTCTGCACAAATTAACCCTCAGCTTTCCATTCTCTACACTCATTCTATTTGCTTGTGACCTATATTTTAATTATTAACTCCATGACTTTACACAATTTATTTAGTTCATGTAGCCTGTATTAGTCAGGGTTCTCTCTGGAAACAGAATCAACAGGAGATATCTGTCAATAATATGAGATTTTATAAGAGTCTTTCACGCGACTGTGGGGATGCACAAGTCCAGGTTCCGCAGGCAGGCTGCAAAACAGGGGCTCCAATGGAAGGTCCTTGATGAGTTTCTGGGAGAAGTTGGCTGTCCAATGATGAGCTGGGAAATTCTCTCTGAATGTTGAAATCATTTCCCCTTTTAAGGCATTCAACTGATTGGATAAAAACATCACCCATTGATGATGAAATCTCCCTGATTGATGCAGATGTAATCAGCCATCCATGCAGTAAACTCACTGGTGATTGAAGTCCATAAATGTTCTTGTATTACAATTAGCCCTGTGCTTGCTGAACCAAACACCTGGACACAATTACCTGGCCGAGTTGACATATTAGCCTAACCATCACAATCCACCGCTTGTCAACTCAGCAACCATACACATACCCTAAACCATACTTAGTCTATAAGTAAAAGCAATAACAGACAAGCATACATATATATTTCCACCTAACAATGTTCAACTCCCCTGCGTACAACTGGAAACACATTAATTCCCCACAGAATAGGGTGCAAGTCCTTGGTAATATTCACTCTTAAACTTGACATCCTTAAATATTATGACATGGAATGAATACAAGTTTTTATATAATAGGGGAAAAGGTTGGGGAAGAAAACAAGAAATTCGTTTTGTGTACATATACAATCATACTCATAACAAAACAAGGAAGAAGGGTTCATGACTATTACAGTCCTCATTTCTGTAACTGGTCATGTGGTAGAAGTTCATATTTATCACTACCTTCTTCCACTACCCATTCCATGTTCCTGTTACCTTCAGCAAGCACTTCAGCTGGCCGTGGTTCTTTGCCTGGTGAGCTGACCCAAACTTTCATTCCTGAAGATTCTGGGCCATTGTTAGTCCTGCCTGAATTGGTTTGTTGGAATTTTCCATTGGCTTTAATCACAGGGCATGGCAGTACTAGGAGACACCCTAGAGGATCTCCTGCATTCCAGGCAAACTCTTCTTTACCTCCATTATGTGGATATAGTCCTATTTCCCTTTGATAGTCAGGATTAATCACCCCAGCCAGTACAGTAATTCCCTTCTTTGACTGTTGATTCACAGGTAAGAGGAGCCCAGAGTGGCCAGGTGGCAGTCTTAACTTCCAGTTCAATAGAATCATTGTGTTCCCTGGTGGCAGCACTCCTCCTTTTGGGACTAAAACCTGTAGACCAGCAGAGCTTAAGGTTGCAGGGACAGGAAGCAAAAATTTTCCTAGTGGGTCACTAGGGGTAATAGTGAGTGGTGCCACTCCCATTTCCACCCCTTGATTCCTGGACCCATGAATTCTGGTTATGGGAGAAACAGCACCATAGAGAGGATGCTGATTCAGAGCATACACAGCCTCCTGTAGAACATTGCCCCAGCCCTGCAAGGTATTGCCACCTAGTTGGTGCCATAATTAAGTCTTCAAAAGGCCATTCCACTGTTCTATTAATCTGTCTGCTTCAGGGTGAAGGTGAATATGGTAAGACCAGTGAATTCTATGAGCATGTGCCCATTCCCACACATCATTTGCTGTGAAATGGGTTCCTTGATAAGAAGCAATGCTGTGTGGAATGCCATGGCGCTAGTTAAGACATTCGGTAAGTCCACGGATGGTAGTTTTCAAAGAAGCATTGCGTGCCGGAAAGGAAAACCCACATGTGTCTATTCCAGTTAAAACAAATCGCTGCCCCTTCCATGGTGGAAGTGACCCAATGTAGTCAACTTGCCACCAGGTACCAAGCTGGTCACCTTGAGGAATGGTGCCATATCAGGGGCTGAGTGTGGGTCTCTACTGCTGGCAGATTGGGCATTCAGCAGTGGCTGTAGCCAAGTCAGCCTTGGTGAGGGAAACTCCATGTTGCTGAGCACATGCATAACCTCCATCCCTACCTCCATGGCACTTTGTTCATGAGCCCATTGAGCAATGAAAGGAGTGGCTGGGGAAAGAGGCTGAGCATTAGCCACAGAGCAGGTCATCTTTTTCACTTGATTATTAAACTCTTCCTCTGCTGAAGTCACCCTTTGGTGAGCATTCACATGGGACACAATATGTTCATGTTTTTTGCCCACTCAGAAAGGTCTATCCACATAGCTCTTCCCCAGACCTCCTTGTCACCAATTTTCCAATCATATTCCTTCCAAGTCTCTGACCATTCAGCCAAACCATTGGCAACAAACACACCTCTGGCCATTTCTTCTTCCAAGGAAAATGAACAACTAGGTGCAGTGCTCGAAGTTCTGCCTACTGGGAGGATTTGCCCTCATCGCTATCCTTCTAGGATGTCCCAGAAAAGGGCTGCAGTGCTACAGCTGTCCACTTTCGGGTGGTACTTGCATATCATGCAGAACCATCTGTTAACCAGGCCCGAGTTTTCTCATCCTCAGTCAACTGATTGTAAGGGACTCCCCAAGAGGCCAAAACTGTGGGCTGGGAAAGAGAAGGTAACATGGCAGGGGTGGTGACCATGGGCATTTGGGCTACTTCCTCATGTAACTTACTTGTGCCTTCAGGACCTGCTCAAGCCCTATCTCGTATATACCACTTCCACTTTATTATGGAATGCTGCTCTTCATGCTCAACTTTATGGTTTGGTGGATCAGACAATACCCAGCTCATGATAGGCAACTCAGGTCTCATGGTAACTTGATGGCCCATGGTTAAGTGTTCAGTCTCTACTAAGGCCCAGTAGCAAGCCAAAAATTGCTTCTCAAAAGGGGAGTAGTTATCTGCAGGGGATTGCAAGGCTTTGCTCTAAAATCCTAAGGGTCTGCATTGTGATTCCTCTATAGGGGCCTGCCAAAGGCTCTAGACTGCTTCTCTATTTGACACTGAAACTTCCAGCACCATTGGATCTGCTGGATCATATGGTCCAAGTGGTAGTGCAGCTTGCACAGCAGCCTGGACCTGTTGCAGGGCCTCCATTTGTTCCAGTCCACAATCAAAACTAGCAACTTTTCTGGTCACTCGGTAAATGGGCCAGAGTAGCACACCCAAATGTGTTGTCTCCAAAATCCGAAGAGGCCAACTAAGCATTGTGCCTCTTTTTTGGTCGTAGGAGGGGTCCAGGTGCAACAGCTTATCCTTTGCTTTAGAAGGGATATCTCGACAGGCCCCACACCACTGGACACCTAGAAATTTCAGAGAAGTGGAAGGGCCCTGTATTTTTGTTGGATTTATCTCCCATCCTCTCTCACACAAATTTCTTATGAATAAATCTAGAGTCTTTTTTACTTCTTGCTCAGTAGATCCTATCAACATGATATCATCAATGTAATGGACCAGTGTGATGTCTCATGGGAGGGAGAGATGATCAAGGTCCCTGTGGACAATATTATGACATAGGACTGGAGAGTTGATATACCCCTGAGGCAGGACAGTACAGGTATACTGTTGGCCTTGCCAGCTGAAAGCAAAATGTTTCTGGTGGCCCTTATTAATGGCAATTGAGAAAAAAGCATTTGCCAGATCCACAGCTGCATACCAGGTACCAGGGGAAGTGTTGATTTGCTCAAGCAATGATACCACATCTGGGACAGCAGCTGCAATTGGAGTCACCACCTGGTTAAGTTTATGATAATCTACTGTCATCCTCCAAGAGCCATCTGTTTTCTGCATGGGCCAAATAGGTGAGTTGAATGGGGATGTGGTGGGAATCACCACCCCTGCATCCTTCAAATCTTTGATATTGGCCCTAGTCTCTGCAATCCCTCCAGGAATCTGGTATTGCCTTTGATTTACTATTTTGCTAGACAGGGGCGGTTCTAGAGGCTTCAACTTGGCCTTACCAACCATAATAGGCCTCACTCAACAAGTCAGGGATCCAGTGTGGGGATTCTGCCAGTTACTGAGTATGTCTATTCCAATTATGCATTCTGGAACTGAGGAAATAGCCACAGAATGGGTCTGGGTACCAACTGGTCCACTGTGAGATGGACCTGAGCTAAAACTCCATTAATCACCTGACCTCCATAAGCCCCTACTCTGACTGGTGGACCACAGTGACATTTTGGGTCTCCTGGAATTAATGTGACTTCTGAGCCAGTGTCTAATAATCCCCGAAATGTCTGATCATTTCCTTTTCCCAAATGCGGAGTTACTTTGGCAAAAGGCCGTAGGTCTCCCTGGGAAAAGGTGGGAGGAAGATTAACAGTATAAATTTTTGGCAGTTTAACAGGATCCTTCTCCAAGGGGATCTGGCGTTCTCCTCATTCAAGGGGCTCTGGGTCTTTAAACTGTCTCAAGTCTGGGAATTGATTAAGGGGCCATGATTCTCTGCATCTGTAATTTGAGTTAGGGTTTTGTTCACTAGAACGCTTCTGCTTATACAGATCCGGAAGAAACTTAGTAGACTACCCATGTATTTCACTTCTAGATAACCCATGATCTATTAACCAACGCCATAACTCCATGTGACTCAGACTATTCTGTGTGCTGCTTTGAATCTGTCTTTCATTGAGGTAGCCACGCCCACCTTGCCTTTGATGATTAACTGTGGATACTTGACTTTTACCGGACCGATATCTAATCCAATCATCCCCATAATGTTTAAGGATTCCAATTCCATTACAGCCCTCCCTACTGTAATTTCTGGACTGCAGAGGAGAGCAACCACAGAGCTCTTCAGAGAAGATGGAGTTAGTCTTGTTTAAATTTTAGTACAAATCATACAGTATTTTTCCTTTTCAATCTGGCTTGCTTCACTATAGGTTCATCCATGGTGTCCTATGCTTCATGATTTCATTTCTTCTTACAGCTGCATAATATTCTATCGTGTCTATACACCACAATTTGTTTAGCCATTCACCGGTTGATGGACACTTGGGTTGTTTCCATTTTTTGGCAATTGTGAATAACAGCACTATGAACATCAGTGTGCAGATGGCTGTTCACGTCACTGCTCTCTGTTCTTCTGAGTATATATACCTAGTAATTGTATTGCCTGGTCACATGGCAAGTCTATATTCAACTACCTTAGGAACTGCCAAATAGTCCTCCACAGTGGCTGTATGATTCTACATTCCCACCAACAGTGAATAAGCATTCCTATCTCTCCACATCCTTTTCAACACTTGTAGTTTTTCAACTTTTTAATAGTGGACATTCTAATAGGTGTGAAATGATATCTCATTATAGTTTTGATTTGTATTTCCCTAATCACTAATGATGTTAAACATTTTTTCATGTGTTTTTCCCCATTTGCATTTCTTCTTTAGAAAAATTTCTACCCACATCTTTTGCCCTTTTTTTAATCAGGTAGGTCATCTTTTTATTGTAGAATTGTAGTATATCTATTTATATCATTTAATTTCAAAATATTTTCTCCCATTGAGACAGCTGTATTTTCAGCATTTTGACAAAGTCCATTGAGGTTCATAAGTGTTTAATTTTGAGGAGGTCCCATTTATCTATTTTTTCTTTTGTTGCTTGTGTTTTGGCTGTAAGGTTTAAGAAACTATTGCCTACCATAAGATCTTGAAGATGTTTTTCTTGATTTTCTTGTAGGAGTTTTATGGTTGCTGCTTTTTATATTTAGATCCTTAATCCATTTTGAGATATTTTTTGTATAAGATATGAGACAGAGGTCTTCTATCTTTCTTTAATTAATTAGAAATTGTTGATACTCAGGCCTATATTTTTAGACATCCATTCCAAATTTCTCACTATTTCTTTCCAAATCATGGATTAAATTGCAAATCAATATGATTCTTGTATTACTGCCCAATTTTCAGATATCTCATGGCAATTTTATTCACAAATCTCTTGAATCCAGTTATTTACACTAAAAATGGTAAAGAAGTAATGAAGAGTTTTAATTTCTAGTTTTGTTTTTGTTTTACAAGGAAAACCATTGAAATATACCAACATTTTGAGATTATTTGAAACATATTTATTGGTTATTTTTTTCCAGATAAAATTAGACATTTTAAATTGCTTCATAATAAACATGAACATTACTAAGTTCTGCTATATTACTTTATATTTGACTTATTGCGTTATGCCTTCATTAATTGCATTAAAGCCATGTCTGTGAACCTTCATTTAACTTCTTTTAAATTACAAAGATTGGGCTTCATGGATATTGAAGAAGGAATCGTCTATTTTATTTTTTCTATAAATATTAACACCCTATACTAATGGCTAATATCTATAGATATCTGCCTATGTGTCTTTATTTAATGGTTCAGAAAATCTTCAGAAAACAGTAAGGAACTTTCCCCAGAACACACAGCAAATAAGCAGTAGAATCAGGATTTGAAAACACATATTCTGATTCCAGAACACACTTCCTTATATTCAGTGATTCTGCTTAATATGTCAATGTAAAAGCCTTAGTATAGAAAAAAATGTGATGGTTTTGCTTTGAGTAGTTCCCTCAGCATTTCTTCAATCTGAATCTGAACCATTGGAAGATCAGCTATTTGACATCTTCAGAATCCTGGCATTGGCATTCTCTACCACTTTCCATTTTATATACATCACAATTAGTACACTATTTGCTCTCAGTGTTGTAAGGGATATTAGACAGTTCAATAAGCATTTATCCATTCATTTTTCATTTTTCACAATTCCAAATGCTACTATTATATCCTGTTGCTTTTTTATCAAAAGATATCTTATTTTCAACATATTTGACACTACAGCATATCAGACAGAAAATAGATTGTGATACCTTGAGAATGGAGTGTGACTAATGCAAAGAGTTGGACTTTGGTTTCGAACTAGTGGGTTTCTCAGTGTTGCTCACAACACAAGCACCATCCACAATTTGTGATTCCCTTTAATTTTTAAAATCTTTTACTTGTTAGCTTTCTAGCAAAGTTTGTATCAATACCCAACAATATGATTTTCAATGTGATTTATTAGGCAAGAAATGGAAGGAAGTTTTCTTTAAGTTCCAGGGGAAAAAACCTTATTCAACTTGATGAAACAAACTTATCTCTTAAAACATGAAATTAAAATTACCTTGGTGGTTTCATAAATTAGAGAAGAATATTACCAATTTATAAATTTAGGAGAATGGAAACCTGTCTAATAAATACTTAAGTATTATTCTTCTGGTAATCATAGAACTATTTTGAGTTTTAGACTATCTGTATTTCAAGATGAAGGCAAATGCTTTAAAAATCCATAAATCTTGATTCACTAAATCAAAGAATATATGCAGTTACTCACCGCTATAGTCCAACTTCGCTTATTGTATAAATACCCTGGTTTGTTTTTCATTATATTATTATGAAAATTATCAAATATTTAGAAAAGTTGAAAACATTATAAAATAAACATAAATATACAATCACCCCTTAAATTTTAATTTTAACATTTTTTCGTATCGCTTTTTCTATTTATTAATATTTATATATGTATATTTTTCTGAACCATTTGATGGTTGCACTTCTCATGCAGTTTTACCTCCATATGAATCAATACACCTTTACTAAACAGTACATACTCCTTTGTAATTACAATATTAATAATGTAATTACATAATATATGGAACATTCAATCTATATTTAAATTTCCCCAAATGTCCCCAGGGCAACTTTCATAGCTGTTGTATTTTCAACCATAATCCAAACATTTTTCATATGGCATTTGGTTTTTCTGGCTTTTAAATCTAGAATAAGTCCACTGCCTTTTTATTCTTTTAAGACATGATGTGTGAAGAAACTAAATCTGTTGTCTTAGAATTTGCCACATCCTAAATTTTCCTAATTGTTTCCTCATGGTGTCATTTAACCTTTTCCTTAAAACTTTTATTGCTTCCAAACTAGAAATTAAGTCTAAAGATCTGATTATAATCAAGTTAATTTTTTTCCCCAATTTTTGGCAAAGATACGGCACAGGTAATGCCATGTACTCCATATTGCATCCCAACAGTTGCTTCACAAAATTAGGGTGTCTTACAGCTAGTGGTTCTAATTTTTATCCCTTTTTAATATGATGATAGGACATATCTCTCTGTTTTAAAGATGGATTTTCCTCCTTTTGAAGAAATTTGTGGGATAATAATTTTCGTGTCTTACAAACCTATGATCACCTAAAATCCTTTATTTATTTATTTATTTATTGCATCTACTAATGATCCTTTACTTAATCAGCAATTTGAGAAGGAGTGATTTTTTATTATGTCATTCCTTCCATATTTTTAGCTGTTTTCTAAAGCAGAGCTTTTCCTTATCAACAGGAGATGAACTATAGTTCTTTCAAAGGGTAACATTTATGTGCAATTCTTGTTTTTTAATTAATAGGTTTCAGATAACAGTGTTGGAGTACTATTTGCAGCAAATTAGTCTTTCTTTGCCATTTTCTTTCTTTCTTTTGGGCCCATAGATTGTTATTACTTGAATATTTTATAATCCATTTCAGTTGTTATTCGTTCTGATGCTAAACTGTTGAAAATTATTTTATTAAAATGAAGCAGAATAATCTATGGAAGTAGAAGAGATATCTATGTAAAACAAATGAAGCCGTTTGGAAAACACCAAGACATGATTTGTGTCCCAGAACATGTAATTAATTTCTCAAGTAATATTTTGGTCTTCGAAAATGTTTTTTATTCATATCATTACCCCAATGTGTTGCCTTATTATGCATAAACTCAACAGAATTGGATGTTATTGAAAGATTCAGGATACAAACATTCAGCTATAAATTGAATAATTAGACACTGTTTGACTTGACTTACAGCATTGTCATAGTTAACTTTATCATTTTCATCAAATATTTAGTATGCCACCAATTCAGAACAGGCTTCCTCTGACACTTAAATAGATTAATTTACATCACTAAATATCTTTTTCTAATCTTTACGCCAATGAAGACAGTACAACAATATCATTTTTGCATTTAACTGTTGTACATTTTACTTTCATGTCCTATTTATAAACCTAAACAGTATTATTTATTAGGAAAGCTACAAATCCAACACTTCTCAACACAAATCTTTTTCAATTAAACAGAACTTGAAGATTTTCTACAATTTGATCTCAAAGAATTTGATAAAATTCTTTATCTTTGGAACTCAAAAGAGGTTGAAACTGCTTTATTAATATGAATAAACACAAGCATAATATTTCATATTTATGAAGATATAATCTTTATAAATTATAAATTCAATATAACTTCTGAGAACATATAATATATAACATCCAAAAGAGGTATGAACTCAGCCTTCTTAAAAGTAAGCCTTGGTCACCAACTAGCAATGCAACTGGAAAAAGACCTTGACCAAAAGGGGAAAAAGGTAAAGACAAATGAGTTTATATGGCTGAGTCAGGAGGTCATTCCAGAGGTTACGCTTATGCACATATCAGCAGGCTCTCGTTGACTGATAAAGTAGATACTACCCCAAATAGCAGGGTCTCCTGAGGGCTCTGGAAACATCCAAACAGTTTAGTCAGGGCAGACAGCTCAGGAGTTTGGTGCCTTGCCAGGGGCCGTACTTTGTAATTTATGCTCCTCAGAGTGACAAAGTTGGACTCAGTTGTGGTTTCCCTACACATGGCTCTTCTGTCTTTCTATTTGAACTTGTAATTAGTATTAGAGTTGGTATGAGTAAGTCCAAGAGACTTAAATCTTTGGGCTGTCCATGTGCCAGCTTGACCCTGAATCTCAACTAAGTTGCAACACTTACTCTCCAGTTCATTGGTCTCACTCAAGACAACTAACAAGGAAGTGACGATGGACAACTGCTATACCAAGGAACCAAAGGAGTCTACAAATGCAAACAAGAGACTCTCATCCATCGACCCCATGGGATCACAGACCCCTCTCAATTAGAGGTGGAGTGGACATCACCATCCCAGAATCCTCAGGACTGGGGAATGAACGATGGTCTGGAGTAGACTTACTGGCATTCTACTATAGACTTATTGTGATTTTAGCAATGGAAGAAATTATATCACTGATGTGGAAGCAGTGGCCACTGGGGGTTCTGAGGTCAGGGGGAGGGAAAAACAGGTTTAATATGAAGGCATTTTCAGGACTTGGGAATAAGTGCAGGCCATTATATATCTTGCCATAATGTACAGAATTGGGTGGGACAGGATGTAAACTACAGTGTAAACTTTAACCCATGCTTAGTGACAATGCTCAGAATGTGTTAATCAATCACAAAGAATGTACCTCACTAATGAAGCATGTTGTTAATGTGGGAAAATGTGGGAGGTGTAGGGAGTGGGGCATATGGGAATCCCTATATTTTTTATGTGACATTTGTGTAATCTTAGTATCTTTAAAAAAAAACCCTGTGCCTTGGTTAGGGGGCGTAACACAGTGGTTGAGCTCCTGCTTCCCATGTACAAGGTCCCAGGTTGAATCTCCATACCTCATATCCCTCACCCCACCCCTAAAAAAGTGAGCCATCTTGCATAGCTCTGTTCTAACTGAGCAAATGACTAGGTCTAGCTTGGTAATTTAATGAAATAATTTGTGATTTGGGTAAGGTACCGGTAAGCAGACACTGCTTTTATAAAGTAAGAGATCCTAGGGGTATCCCACTGGCATATGATGGGCAATAACTAAGTCCAACATTCAGAATATGATACCTGGCACCTAAGATAATGGGACGCAAGTGGGAGCACCAGATAGTTGTAGGTATCATGGAATTTAACAACTAGCAAGAGATGTGTTGGATGTACTGGTAGGGATTATAGAATGTGTATACATTTAGAAATTCATAAAACTAGGCAGGCAGTGAGTCGACTTTAGGAAAATCTGCCATATGGTAATGGGCAAAAAGCCATGAGGATGAGTTCAATATAATATTCCACTCAGCAAGAGAATGTCACAAGCTTTACAGGATCCCTGGCATACATGTACAAGAGCACTAGCAAGCTACTATAGACAAGAATTGGAAGCTAATGAATGCAGTTTGATTTCAAGGCAAACCCTAATATTGGGGAATAGTATGAGCATCTCCTAATTTTACATGGAAAAGAATCAAAACTAGAATAGCTGCAAGGAATGATTTGATATGCAGTCTGAATATTAGACTGGAATTCCTTAATTCTGTGCAGAACAAGTTCAAGTCTGATGGGGCCTGAAATACAATGATCCAATCATGAGGATATGGAGGGAAAGTATGTTGAGGTCTAGATGAGACAGGGCTTGACAGATTGCAAACAAAATGGATTGCAGGTGGTTTGAATTTACAACTAAAACTGTTTCTAATTAAAACTAAGCAATACGGTAGGAAAAAAAGAGGCAATTAAAATGTTTTGAGGAGTTCCAATATTCTAAAACACATCAAATCATGCACATATATTTAGGTACCTGCAAAAATTAGAAAATGGGTTATCATATGTCCATATGATAATTTTAAACTTTTTAGATACATATCTAACATTTTGATAACCCATTAGATCCCTATTACTGGTAGGTTTAAATGTTTAAATAGTTTCAATCTTTTTTTTTTTTTTTTTTTTGCA
>JAQZBX010031576.1:9343-20021 GCA_029593785.1 Cabassous unicinctus | reverse complement strand
GATCAAGAAAGAGAATAACGTACCAGGATTGGAGTTTTAAGCTTCTGGTGAAGAGAATTCAAGAGATTTCAGAAATACCAAGGTACTATAAGAGATCAAAGCTGTCGCCAAGAAGCAACATAGAAACACCTGCAGAGGAAAAGAGGCCCAGGAAGGAGACAGAGAAGAAGCAACTGAAGAGGCAGAAAGAAAATCAGGAGAAAGTGAATCCCTAGGAGCTAGTGAAGAATGCTCAAGTAAGATAGAGGATAGAAAGTGTCTACTGGATTTGGCCCCAGCAGCCCTCAGGTGACCTTGGCCAGAACATTGCAAAGGAGTGGTTGATTCGAGCCAGATTCCAGTGGTTTGAGGTGTAAATACAAGTGAGGAAGCAAAGAGAGATAGGTTGATGGTCAAATGAGATAATGCATGTGGTAACTATGGTGCTCTATAAAACTTATTCATTATTCTTAGAGTTTGAAGCTGGGTCCAAATCCTTAGGCCAACAGCTATCTCACTATGTGCTTTGTGTTTTATGTACACCACCTCCTTTATTCCTCACAACAGCCCTGTGAGAGAGGAATTATTGTTCCATTTTACAGATGATAAAATTGAGGCTCAGAGAGGCAACTTGCCCTCTGCTATCAAGTCACAGAGTCAGGATCAAACCCAGGTCTGCCTGCCTATGAGGCCCACATCTTTCCATTATACCACACTACTTCTTTGAATTACAGAGACATCCCTAAACAGAATTTTCTGAAAAATCTTTGAATTCCCATATGATTGTGGCACCAGTAGTTGGGCTCTGTTCCTGCACTCTCTACCCACTAAGGTTGGCAGAGTTTAGGTCACGTAGTGCTAACCGGCATGAACTTTGGAGTCAGCTAGACCTGAGTTCAAATCCTGCCCTTATCACTTATTATCTGCAAGCTTTAATTAAAAAAAAAATGGAGAGGAAAAAATCTATGAGCTAAAGGGAGATAATTTAATCTTGGAGTTAAATGGGAGAATGTTTGTGTTTTGCACACAGCTGACATAATGAGTAATCAGTAATGGTGCTTGATATTTATACTTTTCCTCCACCTCCTCCCCCATCACACAACTGCACAGGAACCCCAAGTCATGTCTCCACCAGCCTAACTGACAAGAGCAAAATGCTGCTGCAGGGCCTACCACGCCTCACACTGAGCTGTTAAAACCCACACTGGCCGCTTGAATGAATCATTTCAGAGAAGTCTCCTGACTGAGAAAGAGTCTCTTCGCCATCACCTTCCGCCTTGGCAAGCCATGCCTTTGATTTTTAGAAAACTTTCCCTGATTTCCAGAACCCCCTATTAAAATGCGAGGAGCTCTAGAGCAGGGTCTGTGGGAGTTACCTCTGTCAGAGAGAAAGCAGGCAGGAGGCAGAGAAACTCCATTGTGTCAACCCTACACACTCCACCCCCACCCCCCAGACCTCGGTGTAATTCAACTGTCACACCTCTCTGAAAAATATGGTGTAAAAATTGACAAAGTCTGCTACTCTCTTCCATACCCAGTCCCAGGAAGGAACACTATGTTCCATTTGTTGTGTGTCCTTCCAGATCTTTTTTCTATGCACAAAAAATTACATGCAGATGTTTGAAGATGATGCTGTTGACATTTTTCTCCAGCTCATTTTCCTTACCCAGTATCATAGTCATCCTTCCATGTCAGAAACACTGAACTGCCCCTTCTATTAATAGGTCACGTAGTTTTCTGCGGTGTAAATTTCCCTGCCTCCTATAACCACTAGCACCAATATTTTGTTCTCAAAAACTGCATATCTGTGAGTTAGAATACCAGTAATGGAATTGTTTGGTGGAACTCATTTTGAAAAGCTCAAACTTGCCCTCAAAGAGTGCTTTCATTTCCTTTCCAAGTCTGGAACCCGAGACTCCATGACCCACGTCCTCTCATGACACATGACCACAATTGTGGCTCAAGAATACAACTGAGTCTACCAAAGGTATTTGAATTTTGTTGTGAATAGTTTAAGAAGGCACATACAGGGTGTTATGAAACAGGCACTCTCATATTTTAATTATGGTGTGAACACTTTAAAGGCATTTATCAAGCTTATGTATTGAGTCCTTCCATATATCTATAGCATTAGACTAACTTGTTTCATTTCTTGGGGTCATCCTAAAGAGATAATTTTTTCAAAATTTCCAAAAAAAGGAACTTTTAACTAAAGTACCATTAACCAACAATAAATGGTTAGTTAATGTAATGGAGAAAAATGATCTGGTAGATGATTATTAAAAAAAAACAAACTAGGCATAAATTTTACAAGAAATATGTAAGACCTCTATGAGGCAGATTGCAAAAACTCTTTTATGTCAAAGTACTTCAAGAAGACTTGAATAAAATCTCTGGATGGAAAGACTCAAAACAAACAAACAAACAAAAAAGACACCAAAAAAAAAAAAAAAAGGGAAAAAGGAAGGCACATAATACCCATTAGAAAGATTGCCGTATACAAATGACCAAGCCCTGGGGATAGAGAGACAAGTAAGATCCCATTCCTGAATCACTTTTTCACAGTCTGGTAGAAAAGACAGAGAATATTGGGGGAGGCGGGGTTGGGATGGCTAATATAGGAACTCTACTTTTTGCAAGATTTTTCTGTAAACCTACAAATGCTCTAATAAAAAAAAAAATTAAGGCAGAGAATGTTCACAACAGAACAGCAGTAGGACAACCTCGATAGCGGGGCGGGGGGAAAGATGAACAGACCTGGAGCCGAAGCGACTTGAAGAATCTGGCATGCGAGGGGCATGGACGAGCAAAGAGAGAGGGACCAAGGTGCCAGGTCCTGAAGGACCCCGAATGCCATCTACTTTTTCTAAGCTTTTTATTTAAAAAAACCTTCCTCTTTTTTATACTCCCCCCCACCCACCCCCACAGGCAACTGTTTAAACCTTTAGAACTGGGGGGATAGCATGAAGATTTTTATTTTGAAAAGCTCACCCTGGCTGCGGATAGAGAATGGATCAAAAGAAAGTCAGATCTGAGATGAGGAAATGGGCTAAGACTTCCCTGAGGCCTGCATTAAGGCGTGGGCTGTAGGGACCCAGCCAAGGGCACACATTTGGGAGCTTTCAAGGCAGAGGAGTGGTGTGGATTCCCTGCCTGGCCTTATTCAAAATGTGGGTGGGGCCCAGGCAGGTAGAGATGTGAAGGATAAAGAGATTGCTTTTAGGTCACTGGAGAATTAATTGATTTTATTAGTGTGTGGTCCCCTGATGATGCTAATCAATGAGAAATTGTTGATCACTCTGTCTACTGAAAAGAAAGTCTTGTAAGAATGTGACAGAGAGCTGGACATTGCCTGGAAGAAAGTGGGAGGAGATGCAAGTCTTGGTGATTCAGGCCCTGCTGGGTGCTGGCCTCAGGCTGCGGAGGTCCTCTTTGACCTGGGGCTCTATCTCCTGATCTAGCTGCTTTCCTTTACTCAGTTTGTAATCCCTTTAACAGGACAAAGGGCCTGAAATGACCACAGCCTTTCTGGAGGGGGGAAAAAAATACAGCCAAACAACTGTAGAAATTTTTCAGCTTGACACCATTATTATGTTTAAGGTGAGTTTTGAACAAGATGTTTTTAAGCTCCACAGATTTCACTGTCACGTATATCTTGGGTGAGCCCTTGGACCCCGAGTTTCCCAGAGGCCCAACTCCGAGAAAAACTGCCCTAAACTCACTGTGAGGAGACAGTGGGCTTCTCAAAGACTAGGATGCCTAAAGTTTTCCCTCTACCCCCAACCTAGTCAGAAACTGGTTTCCTGAGGTCTGGGAATGAGTTCACCCTCCGGGTCTGTAATTCAGTCTTACCCCAAAAAGGATCACAGGACACCCTTGAGTGTTGCCCAAGCACTTCCAATACACTCCAGAGAATAACAGAGGCCAGCATTGTAATTTCCATCCCCCCAAAGAATCAATACTAGCCAGTCGGCGTAAACAAACCCTCCTATGCTCAGATGAAGCCACACAGGAGCATCTAAAGGAGCATTAACAACACTGCTTTGTGAGGCGGCTGGCACGGCGCCATCTTGTTTCTCACTCCTGAGAGGGCGGTGAGCAGTGCTGGCTGCATGTTTGTGAGTAAGCCTCACTATACATTTGGGAAACGTCCACAGGCTAATTGAGTACTTCTTTTTGGGTTGCAGGTTCGCCCCAGGCAGAGGCCAAAGCCCCACATAGTGGCACAGGTGTTATCTCTCCTCCCTAGGGGTATCAGGGAACACTTTTTTATGTAAGTGTCTGGCCTCATTTCAGTGAAGGAAGCAGAAGTAGATGAGCTGAGGCAGGGGGTATATGCAGCGGCATCGTGTGTCTTTTCTACTCTCCTGAGACAAACCATGAGCCTTACACAAAGACCCTTCCTTCAGGCGGTCAGGCTGTGCCAAGTGGGTTCTGTTTTCACACCTCTGGGTAGAGATAAGAGGTAATGCTTGAGAATCATATAACCAAGTTGCGAAATGAAACTGATCAGCTAAAATTGACCATTTTAGATGCCAAAGTGGGAGCTAGCTTGGTAGGTCCTCAATGAGGCCCCTGTTTTTCCTTCCTCCTTCCCCAAGAGCAATACATTATTATCGGCCTCCGCTTGACTGGCCCTTTGGCTAAACAAAGCTGAAGGAATCTGGGGACTTGCATTCAGTGGAGTGCACCAACTTTTACTCACTACCTTTTGGAAAGTTCTGAGGTTAACTGACTACAGGAAGCCTGCTCAGACCTTCCCTGAAGTACAGGAACTGCTGTGTTGGCAGGCAACCCCTGGCAGGAACTCAATTAGCCAGACTTTGACAGTGTTAGGGGATGAGGGCTGGATGCTGAAGGACCCTTGGCTTTCTGGTCTCCTGAGTGCTATCAGCCAGGATTCCCACAGCTCAGGAAAGCATTATGTGTAAGAATGCTGCACTTAGGACCCACTCCCAACCCGTACATGATCCAATTTTTGAAACGGCTATGGGAGGAAACCCACATCCAGGTCTGTTAGCAGAAGCTGTAGGGAGGCACTCCCCTTAGAGAGACCAGAGTCTCAGGCTCACCTTGCTGTGCTGCTTCTTTAAATCTGGTCCAGGTTACAGCTCTGCCCAGCCCTCACCTCCTCTGGGCATTTCTGCACCTCATGGACAGCCGCTCCCCACTCCTACCTGGCTCTCCTACCTGGCTCTTCATCCAAGGTCAGAACAAGGAGGCTTCCAACCCCAGGGCCAAAATCTGGGTAATTACAGAGCCTGGTTGTAATTGTAATAGTGTCAGAATCATCACCCCTATTACTTTCCTTGAGCTAGTATTGCAATGCTGAGGGTATCATCAACTTCATGGACCTTGGAATAAGAGACGGAAGCCCACACATCCCCCACAATACCTTGCACAAAGAACAGTTATTGAATGGATGGATGGGAAAGTGGGTGGATGAAGAAAGAGAGACTTTCCTATCATCAGAATTTAATGAGAGGGGAGCAGATGTGGCTCAAGCAGTTGAGTGCCTGCTTCCCACATGAAAGGTCCAGGGTTCGGTTCCCAGTGCCTCCTAAAAACAAAAAAACCTCAGGGGAGCTGATGTGACTCAGGGATTGAGAGCACTGGCTTCCCACTTACAGGGTCCCGGGTTCAATCCCCAGCCCTGGTACCTCAAAAAATAAAAAAATGAATAATTAATGAGAGCAAATGCTGACACCTGAACAGAGCTAACCTGACTATGGCTTCTCTGGTCTGAGAATGGGGTAGGGGGCAAGCATGGAGAGAGGGTGTCGTGCTGTTCAGCTTGTCCTTGCAAACACTGTACTACTTGTGCAGCAATGGGTAGGTATCAACTAAAGCCAAATTCAAATAGGAAACTGATGGAGACTGAAATGTGTTCCTAAGGTTGGTTGCAACTGGCGACCCCCATTCAGAGACAAGCAGAAATAAGTGGGAAGACACCACTGCCCTGCCTTCTTTTCTCCCAGGTTCCTTGATCTTGACTATGGCCCTTCCGTGGCGAGAAGGTGGCATTGCCATGTTTAGAGTTTAAGAAGGCCTCTCCCATAGCCTTCTTCCCTCTTGCTTAGTAGAACTTGATTGTCCTCTCAATTATTCAATAAAACCTTTTAGAACAGGGGATCTCAATTTTTGCTTAACCACTACCTATTATATTATATTATTATCCCATGAACTCCATGTGCTAAAAGATCCTGTCTAGCCAACAAACTGCATTTATTAAGTAATCTGTCTTTGTGATCAGCATAGATGACCATTGGCACCACAATGGGTAGATATAATTCTATATCTTTGCCCAAAGCAAAGGACCTATGCATCCTTATCCCAGGCAATGCTTTAATTTTGTTTTGACATTTGTAATATCAAAATGGCCTACACAACCTCCCCCACCCAGTCCAACCTAAAGAACCCAGGTTAGAACTAAAGACAATAAACTGAGCTCATCTTAAGGGAAGTACACTTTTTTGGAGCTTGCAGAATGTGAAAAAATCCTTTTCTTCTGGTTTTCTGGAATAGAGGAAACCAGTGGGCCAAGAAACAGATGTAGAAGACCAGCCTCCCAACTCCCCAGCCAAAAAGTTGACCAAACCAAACCCTTTCATCTGTCAGGCTACCTCCTCCCATCCAGCAAGGACTGAGGGCCAGCTTGTGGAAGAGGGTCCTACAGAAGTGAGCACATTTCACTCCTCATGCCCCTACAGGCATTTTGTCCAGCTCCTTTGTCCAGCTCCTGTAAGAATTGGCATGTCTTGGGTGGGGTAGTTACAGTTGCAGTGACATTAGCACCATTTAAAGCCCTCTGTTATCTGGCCCTAACCTACTTTGCAGAATTGCTTATCTCTCCCTCCACCCATTCTCCTTATTTTGCAACCAATGGTCTAGGGGAAAATCAGGGCCCATGGTTGGGGGTGGAGCATCAGGGATGGGGGGAGGGGAATTTTGGAATATCAGGGGAGGGGTAGGTGTAGTTTGAAAAGCATATTTAGCGTGATAATTTCACAGGTGGAAAATGAAAAGAAATGTCTATTGCTGTCCCAATATAAACTACAGAAAGAAATGCCTACTGAAATCTTGGTTAATGGAGATCCATGGAAGAAAACCGGGGGCCAGCCCAACTCAGGGAGGCAATCAGCATCTCTGGGGCAGGGGGAGGGAAGGGGGCACAAGAGTCTTGTGCTTATCAAAAGGTGGCATGTGTTGAACAAAGCTGGGTGCTGCAAACCAGCTTTCTCAGCTCCTGGACCCTCCCAGTCCTCAGGGCAGGTCCGTACAAATTCCTACCTTTCAGCCTTTACTATCCTTTGCTCACAACTTGCACTCCAGACCTCCTCCTCTTCTGGAAGCCCTCAGGCTCCCGCCGCTCAGGTCGGCCCCCTGAGGACTCTGCACCCATCTGCACCTGGCTAGCTGGCCCTCAGCCTGCACTGGCTACCTGTGTCCTGAGGACAGCACGGTTACATCGTTTCCATGGCTGGTCTCCCCAACTTAATTACAAGTTATCCAAGATTTTAAACCTCTCTATCGTTATAACCATAGCCCCCCAGATTAAGTTCAGAACGTTTTAAGTCATCTCATATCATCCGACACTTTTCCCTTCATCACACTAATTTCCATAATTAAACTCTTCCTGTGCACGCATTTGGTTAAGCTTCTCTCTTCCACCAGAAAGCAGGGCCTTTTTTGTTTCAGTCATCAATGTAGCAGAGATGGTAGTTATTGTTCATCAAGGATTTGTTCGTATATACTCCGGGTCAAGAACTGGGTGCAAGGAGTTTTGCAGGCATCGCTCTCAACAACCCTTTGAAATAGGGGTTATTCCCATTTTGCAGGACAGGAAATCTGGTCTTAGAGACATTACCCAAGCTCACCCACCAATCCACGTGGAGTCAGGATTAGAACTCACGTCTGCCTGATCCCAGAGCCTTGGCACTTTGACTCTACCACCCTGCCTCATCCCCTTGGCCGTGAGGACGGCGTTTGTTAGAAGAATGAGTGAATGCATGGATGACATGACATTGAACAACTTACCTTCCACATTCCCCGCAGGGACCATGTCATTCCCAGACTGTGTTTTCTCCTCTCTTTTCTGTTAACATTTTTCAGATTCCCATTCCCATTCCTTTCTCCTTCAGAGGCCCCCAAGAATACATATGTATCTTTGTAAAATATATTGTGCTGTTTTGTGTACGTATTCGTCATCTGCATTAATGATATAGTTACTAGAGACCCTATTCTGTTTCTTACTTTTGCAGCCAACACTATGCTTTTTAAATACCTTCTGGTGTATGTATAGCTAATTCTTTCTTCTAAGTGCTGCACCAAATTCCATAGTTTATATCCACCAACTTTGATGCCTCAGTTACCTCTGCTGCCCACCCCCACACCTAACACCCAGGACACTTTCAGTCCTAATTGAGGCGGCTCCATCTCCCTATGAGCAGGTCAGGCACGTGCAGCTGGGGAGGGGGGCGAGGCTGGGGTAGCAGGATGCCCACTTCCCTCTGACGTCTTGGACTGTGACGGCCAGAGTAATACGCAGCCCGCCGATCCCTTTTGGTTTTGTGCCCTCAGAATCCCAGTCTCCAAATATACCTTCAGAAAGAATTTTCTACTTCATGGCTTGGTTTTTCCTTTCTTATAAATATGAACAGTTCCCATTTGAGCTACTGAAAACCATTATGCGTTAGTCCTTCTGCAGGCAAACTAGAGACAGACGGCCTGGGTTCAAATCCCAACTTCACCACTTACCATCTGTGACCTTGGGCGGTTCTTAATTTCTCTGTGTCTCAGTTTTCCCATCTGTAAAATGGGGGGTGCGGGGGGGTTGCGATAATCATAGTACCTACCACACAGAGTTGTTGCATTTAGAAGGGTGCTTGGCAGGTAGTAAGCACTTAATAAATGTTGGCCATCATTGTTTAAAATGCATAAATGGCCACACTTATGCAAGGTGTTAATATTAGGGTGGTATATGGGAATCCTGTATTTTATGCATGATTGCTTTGTAAGCCCACAACTTCTCTAATAAATAAGTAAATAAATAATACATAAATAGGTCTGAACCTGCATAACTACTTACATAACTTCTGATACCATCAGAATAGAAAAGTTAAGACATTAAAAAAAAATAAATAAGGGGAACAGATGTGGCTTAAGCTGTTGGACAACTGCTTCCCACATGGGAGTTCCTAGGTTTGGTCCCTGGTGCCTCCTAAAAACAAAAAAACAAACAAGTAAAAAACAAAAAAACAAAAAAAAAAACAACCAAGGAGCCAATGTGGCTCAGTGGTTGAGCACCAGCTTCCCACATTCAAGGTCCCCAGTTCAATCCACAGCCCCGGAAAACTCAAATAAATAAATAAATAGGAACAGGAAATGGGTCTGGCAACACCAAAGTAATTCTCTTTTTGTAATCTGCTACGGTAGGGCCTTTAAAGGCCTATTTTGGCCTTCTGAGACAAATTACTTAAATATAAACAACAGAACCCCACAGAAATCTGCTCCCTTCTCTCTGTCTGCCTCAGGGTTTTACAAGGAAGGAGGCCTGGCTCCTGGAGGACCTGCTCCTCTGGTTGTAAGTTCTCGGCTGTTCTGTGAGCTTGTCACATTCCAATGCTGGAGCCCTTTGGAGAGTTAAAGCTGCTTTCAGAAGAAGCAGGACTACCCCTGGGAGCTAGAGAAGAACTTCTCTTTCATGTTGTGTAACTCGCTGGGACGAGGTCCTGACAGCACTGATTGAGGCCGTATTTAGGAGGCAGCTCTGGTGCAACTCAAGCCTGAAATTTATGGCTTGTCTGTCGGGGACCCATGCAATTTTTTTTTCTTGCCTTGAAGATGAAAGGGTTACTATTGTACACACTTCCCCAACTCCTGCATTTTGTAACGCATAGGTTCTGTAGTGCTCCTTTAATTTATCTGGAGAATTAACTTGTAAAGGGTATACTTGTCTCTAAGTCATAGCTGAGGGCTTTGAAATATAAGCCCTTAAATGGATAATTCGGTGACTTTTTGGAAGACTTCTTCACATTCATTCTGTCATGGTCCATCCCATCCCTGCAACTATTATCTGTACGATAAACTCAATGGAAGGATCTTTGCATGGACAAAGAAAAGTCAGTCCTCCCACAAAGCTATAAATTCCTTGAGAGGAGAGTTCACCTCTTGTATTTCTTTGATTCCCCGCAGTGCCTAGCACAGTGCCTTGTGCACAGTAGATACTCAAATATTTGTTGATTGATAAGATTCCAGGACTTCAGTGAGAGTAAAAGGAGCACATTTGGCTAAGGAAAGATCAACAGCTTTATATACAAAACTTCTTAATTCTCCCTTATTAGGAATAGTCAAAATACTAATTCCACTAAAATATTTAAATGCAGAAGTTGCAGCCCCTGTAAAATATTTTATACATTTTGGAATCTGCCTAAGGAGGTGAATTCATTTGTTTAATTGTCCACTGACAGACATTTATCAAGTGTCTGTACAAGTCAGACAATATTCTGGGCATTAGAGAAACAAAGATGGGGAAAGTCCTTGCCCTCAAGTTCACCAGCCCACAGTGGAGACTGGTAGGTAAGCGAGCAATTAAAATGTTAGAAGGTAAAGACATTAACGAGGGTATCAGCAGATCTAAAGTAAGGCTGAGCTTTGGAGTCTGAGGACCAGGAAGAAATCTTTTTTTTTTTTTTTTTTT
>JAQZBX010031575.1:0-26265 GCA_029593785.1 Cabassous unicinctus | reverse complement strand
GTACCCTCTCCAGCATACTGCTCGTCCTCCAGAATTTCCCATGTCAGTAAATGGCAACACCATTCAACGGAGTCACCCAATTAGATATTATGGATTCATCCTAGAGTCCTCTCTCTCCCTCCAGATCCAATCAAACAAATCCAACTAATTTTACCTCTGTGTTAGTCAGGGTTCTCTAGGAAAACAGAATCAACAGGAGATATCTGTAAATAATATGAGATTTTATAAGAGTCTCTCACATGACTGTGGGGGTGCACAAGTCCAGGTTCCGCAGGCAGGCTGCAAACCAGGGGCTCCAATGAAATTCCAGTGAAGGTCCTTGATGAGTTTCCAGGAAACGTTAGCTGTCCAAAGACGAGCTGGGAAATTCCCTCTGATTGCTGACTTTATACCAAGAAAATAATCCCTTTTAAGGCATTCACTGATTGGATAAAGCGTAACTTATTGCTGATGGCAATCTTCCTAGTTGATGTAGATGTAATCAGCTATCTAGGCAGTAAACTCACTGGTGACTAAAGTCCATAAATGTCCTTGTATTACAGTTAGCCCAGTGCTTGCTGGACCAAACAACTGCGCACAATTACCTGGCCGAGTTCACACATTAGCCTAGCCATCACAATCTCATATCTATCCTTGCTTATGTTTCTACTCTATTTCCTTTATTACTGCCCTAGTTCAAATATCTCTTGCCTGGACTCTTTCTGTAGCCTTTTAACTGGTCTCCTTTATTCTCAGTCGACCTTTCATGCTGCTGCCAAAGTGATTTGTCTAAGATATGAGTCTGAGCTTATAACTCTTCTACGTAATCATTCAGTTCCCTAGTAGAGAAGACAAAGTCTCCTATATTGTGTCCCTACCTGCCTTGCCAGCTTCAACTCCTGCCACTTGGTGTCTTCACACTTTACACTGTAGTTATGTTGAACTATACACAGATATAGTTCCCGTACATACCATTTTATTTTAAGTATCATATCTTGGTTATGCTGTTCCCTTTGCCTGGAACAACCTTTCTCCTCATTTGGTTTGTTCCTCCTTTTCCTTCATAACTAGCTCAGGCATTATCTGTTGCAGAAAGTTTTCCCTGAATCCTTTGGCTGAATAAAATGTCTTTTTCCTATGCTCCCAAAATAGCCTATGCATACTGGATCACAGAATTTTATACATTATATTTAAATTGTATGTTTATATATCTATGGCTCCAAATCTCATAAGTGTCTTCAGAGTAGAGATTATGTCTTATCTTTGCATCCTCAGCACAGTACTTGACATATAATGGCCCCTAATACATGAATTGAACTGACATCTACATAATCATAAGCAAGATGAATGTAGCTTCTAGAGGGAAAAGAGGGAGGAAATATGAAGAATTGAGACTTTGAAGCATATTTGAAGTTTCCCTTTTAATCCTTACTAGAAGTACATAGTCTACAAATCATAAACAAAAAACAATTCTCTCTGTTTAGCTTGTGCTTCCCTACCTTTTTCATGTAGTGGCACAAATGGAATGTGGCACACATATTTGTATGGCCCATTGGGAAAGTAGCTGAGGGGATCAATATCCTGGTTCATTTGTAACCTCTTCACAAGATTGATAAACTTGAGTTTTTGGGTTTTTTTTAATGAAGCAATACTTTCACTCATATCTTTTCAACTCCCTAATGAACTCCCTACAGAGAATGCTCCAAATTCCCTTTTCTATTGAAATGGCTCTTCTTGAAGATCATCCACATCTTTTAGTGTTTAAATTCAAAATCTCTTCTCAATACTCATTCATTCAACAAGCATTTACTAGGCACCTACAATATTATGGGCATTATTTAGGCCGTGGATATACAAAAATTAGTCCAGTGGGAAATTAGATATATTTTTAAACAATAAAAGACAATGCAAATGGAATCATTTTATGTGTTTATGCGGCTATGGGGCCACAGAGGAGGAGATGCCTAACTGCCTAAAGCTCCTCAGAAAAGGCACTACTTAGACTAAATCTTCAGATGAGTGGAATTGCTCATGTATTGGAGGAGAAAAATAATGACCCAAAAAGCATATGCAGTGGCACAGAAATGTGGAGGATTTCTGTTCTCTATAAACTCTCTACTGCATTTATTTCTAGGATATAGCATTATCTTGATTTGTTTTCAACATTGGCTTTTGTCTCATTTTCTAGATTATTTCCTTCAACCTAGCCCTTATATGAGTTTGTTTTACCAAAGCAAACTGATCTGCTCCTTGAGTTTCCACTATTGCCAATATATGGATGATACCCTGTTCACAATCTCTAAAAATCACCTCTTCATTAAGCGACACACTTGCCTATTTAATTTTCTGCTTGACAGCTCCACTTGAAAAGTTCAGGTTCCCACCAACCTGCCCAACTACCACTCACAGCGCACACACACACACACACACACACACACACATCAATCTCACAATCAAAAAGTCTAAACCATCCCACCTCTCCCTCTCCCCAATCCCTGAAAAGGATTTTAGAACAAGCTCAAGAGAAAGTTATTCCCTATTTTGGATAATGCATCACCACCCTCAGGTTAGCAAAGCCTTGGCATCATCTTGGGCTTCCCCTTCTTTCCCTCAACCCATTCAGCCCTGTCCATTTGGCCTTTGAAACATTTTATTTCTGCTTCTGTTTTCCATTCCCAATGGCCCTGCTCTAATCCAGATTCAATTCTCACCCAGCTATGTAAGTATCTTTTAAAATTATAGACCATGTCAATCCATGTTAAAAAATTCTAAATAGTTCACCATTGCCTTCAAAATAAAGTCCAAACTCCTGGCCAGGCATTCAAGGTTCTCCATTATTTTGCTTCCAATATAACTTTCTAGACTTTTCTTCCTCTGTATTGCCACATACCCACACACACTCTGGCCACAGTGAACTACTTATTCATCATTCCCTAAGTTTACAGAGTACGTACCTGTTTCTTTACTTCTGCTGTTTCATCTTTCTGAAATGCCCTTGAAGGCCATTGCTGCCTATAGGAATTCCACCTGTCTATGGTGAAATGGGCACTCTTGTACATATTGGTGGGCGAGTAAATTGATACAATCCTTCCTGAAAGCAATTTAACAGTATGAATTAAGAATCCTTATAATGCTCACATTCTTTGTCCTATTATTTCCATTTCTTGGACTTTATATGAAGAAAATAATCTTAAATATGGATAAAACTTCATACCCAATTTATATAAATTGTAGCATTATTCTTTAATAGTGAAAAATAGTAAGCAACCAAAAATGCCTAGCAATAGGGATAAGATTAAATAAACTATGATATAATTGACTCCATGCATTAAAAATTATATTTATTCAGACAATTATCAATGACCTAATAAAATAATTGGAATATATGTGTAAATGGAAAATAATTAAATAAAAATTTTATATACAATATAATTACTAAGTTAAAAATAGTATGCCCAACTTCTCTTTATACTAAAGGACTAAAAGGAATTAATAATTTTTTCTTTAAAGGAGGCTTTCAACTTCCTTAATGCTGTCTTCTCCCAAGATGGCTCCCTCAGCTGTTTGCTTCATTGTTTTTGCTCGTTCTTTGCACTCATTGTTTTTGCTCGTTGTATGCTCATTGACTGTTTTTTTGGTTTTGTTTTGTTTTTTAACTTTAGGAGGCAGCAGGAATGAACCTGGGCCCTCCCATTTGGGAGGTGGGTGCTTAACTGCTTGAGCCACATCTGCTCCCAATAATCATTTTTAATAATGGTTATATTTGCCTATCTTTATGTATTTTCTAAGTTGTCTTTAACAAGCAAGTTATTACTTTTTTAAATGAGAAAAAAATTAAAAATCCTATCCATTCTTCAAAACTTACCTCAAATGCTATTTCCTCCATATTTCCCTTCATCTACTCAGAATTGTTTCTCTAATTTATAAGTTTTAGCATGCTTTATAAATTCTATTATAGTAATTAGTACATTGTACCTTGTGTTATAGCCTTTCTTTAAATCCTGCTCCATTAACTAGACTGTAAGCTCTTGAAGATTGAATAGTCTCATTCATTTTTGCATCTTCACTCATACATCAATTCAACAAACATATATTGAGTACCTAATATGTGCCAAGCACAATGCTAGACACTGGGAATTTGTTGATAAAAAATACAGTCTTTCTACCATCCCTCAAGATACTCAGAGTCTAATAGAGTCAAGGAAACAGATAAGTGCAAGTACAGGTTATTGCAATAAAATGTGATAAATGCTAAGATAGAGGTATACATAAGTTGGAGAAGAAGTACAGAAGAGTTCTTGGCGTAGCCTGGGGATTTAAGGAAGACCTTTCAGAGAGGTTATTTGACTGAATCTTGAAGGGCAAGAAGGCGCTAACTAAGTGAAGAAGGGCAATCAGAGCAGAGAAAGCTAAATGTGCAAAAGCCCAGAGGTGACAGAAAATAAATGAGTTAGGGGAACTGCATGTACTTTTTAAAAGGTTGTAGTATAAGGTGACTGTTAGAGAGAGATGCAAGATAGGCAGAGGCCAAATAATAAAAGACTACAGCTGTTGTTGGCACTAATTCCTAACAAGGAGAAATTGGGCATGAATATGAATTCCACAGAGGTATAATCAAATAAAATCCTCCTAGATCATCAAACTTGTTCTTGACCTTTTAAAAGGTTAAATAAAGGTTAAATTATTTGTCATTTTCAATGCTACCAAGTTAACCTCAAGTAAAAGAATGAGGAATCTTCCTCTATTTGGTCTCTTTAAAATATCTTCCTTAATCTTTCTGGAGTGTGTGTAACATTGATCCATGTCCCTGAATTTTTTTTCCCTTTATGGACATGGGTATTGCTTCTTCATATAATACAATTTAGCATATTGAATAAAAGCATTAACATAGAAGACAGTCAGACCTTGTTTAGCTCCCTTTACTGTCCTTGAGCAGATTATTTTTCAACTCTCAGTTTCCTCATCTGTAAAATAGGGATATTAGCCTCAAGATTATTATAAGGATTAAATAAGATAATATAATTAAAGTACTTAGCACATAGTATCTAGCATTCATGTAACCAATAAACAATGGCTATTGTTATTATTATTAATCCTCCTACGTGTCCCTATAAAGAGAACACAGTACAATATAAAATACCATGCCCCTAATAATGTTCCAATAGTAAATATAGTAATAAGTTTTATAGAATGCTTTCATATGTATAAGTTTTATAGAGTGCTTTCAGATAGGCCAATAATTTAATGTCAAAGCATAATTGAGTAAAAACTATATTTACTAGTGTTTTTTTTTAAGATTTATTTTATTTATTACCTCACTCATTGTTTGTGCTCACTCTCTGCTCTCTGTGTTCATTTGTCGTGTGTTCTCTGTGTCCATTTGTCATGTGCTCTCTGTGTCCGCTTGTCTTCTCTTTAGGAGGCACCAGGAACTGAACCTGGGACTTCCCATGTGGGAGAGAAGTGCCCAATCACTTGAGCCACCTCTGCCCCCTGCTTTATTGTGTCTCTCATTGTCTTTTCTCTTTGTGTCTCTTTGTTGCATCATCTTGTCACGTCAGCTCACTGTGCCTGCCCATCGCACCAGCTTGCTGTCTTGCTCATCTTCTCCAGGAGGCACCGGGAACTGAACCCAGGACCTCCCATGTGGTAGGCGGGAGCTCAATTGCTTGAGCCACATTGGCTTCCCTATTTACTAGTGTTTTTACTCTCTGATGTTTTCACTTAATACAGAAATAAAATTTAAAGCATCTATGTAAGGAACGATGAACTACATATAGGCAGCAGAGATTTTGAGGTTATACTATCTGATAGGATGCTGATGTATGATATATGGGTAAATACATGATGATGCTGGTTAAGGGTAAATCCATAGATTTAGAAGGCTAGCACAGCTAAAGATATAATTGCTATCCACTTAGAAAAGTTTAGAAGCCAAAAAGGACACCTACTTGGCTAGAAGGCCATTCCAAGTCTTAGTGAATACTCACACTCCAGGCCAAGACTGTCTTTAGGAAAAAAGGGGGTCTAATCTAGTATACAAACCAATTAGTAATGGAGGCCCCAAAGTTATTGGACATAGGATAATTCTAGCCTAGCAAAAAAATACAGGTGTTAAGCATATGCTCATTAGAAGAGAGAAAGAGAGAGAGAGAGAAGAAAAAGTCCAGTACACCTTTAAGCAATACCTGATGAACTTTACAATATAAATAGTTGCAAAATAGATGGATCTGTATATACTGAAGTAAGTTGATTTCTAATGTCAGGTATCCCACAGTTGCACAGTATAAGATGCATAATAAAAATGAGCATTTTAGTTTGCAGATAGGCAACGATAAGCCATTATTTCTGACAATAATTAGATAGTAAGGTCAACTGCCTATTAAAACTGCTCAAATACATGACAATAAAATCATGTCATCAGTAAACAGACTGCTTACCTTTCTTTTCCTTTCATGGCATGGGTTGGTAGGGGGCACAGAAATGCCTCTTCTTCATTCACAAGTGGCAGTAACTTATTAAAATATAAGTTGGAAAGGAACACATTCCTTTTTCCCTCCTTGAAAACTGCTGTCTGATCTTTCAGGAGCTCCTTACTCTTAAAAGTGGAGTTAGGATACACGTTCTATATTAACATCATAGTCAGGGGTCTATTAAGTTCAGACATACTGCATCTCTCCATGGAATAAAAAACTTGGAAGAGGTTAAAAAAGAAAAAAGTTATAATGATTTTTCTTAGCGATTTCTCTACACAAAAGATTAAGAATTGTGCATATTGGAATAAATAACTCAAGCCAGGTATTGCTCCCATCACTCCACTGAAGTCACTCTTGTCAAGATCACCAATCACCTCCATCTTTACACATTCAAAAGTCAGTTTTTAGGCCTCATCTTACTTGTCCTCTCAGCAACATTTGATGTATGATTACTCTCTTCTCCCTGAAACACTTTTTTGATTTTCAGGGGACCACTCTCCTGATTTTCTTCTTACTCTTCTCATTCTCCTTCACAAGTTCTTCTTATTCTCCCTCACTTCTAAATGTTAGAATGCTCCAGGCCTCAGTTTCCCCCTCTCTCTATGCTCACTCCTATGTCATCTCATTTGGTCTCATGGCTTTAAATACCACCTATGTTCTGATGACATTCAAATTTGTATCTTCGGCCCTAACTTCTCCCCTGAGCTCCAGACGCCTATATACAACAGCCTACCATTTGATCTGTCTACCTGAATATCTACAGACCTCTTAAGCTTAAAATGTCCAAAATAGAAACCTTGACTCTCTGCTATTGTCCCAAATTTCCCCATCTCAGTAAATGCTAACACTATTTACCCAGGCCAAAATACTGGTGTCATCTTTTCTTTTTGTTTCATACCCCACATGTAAACCATCAGTAAATCCTGTCATTTCTGCCATCATTAAATTATCCCAAATCTGACCACTTCTTAATACCTCTTCTGTTACCACTCTAGTTCAACCACCATCCAGCTGTCTCTTGGACTACTGAAATAATCTCCAAATTGGTAATTGCTTCTTCTCTTGTTTGCCCTGCAATCAATCCTCTATATAGTAACCAGAATGATCTTTTTAAAAACATAAAGCAGATTATGTTACTCTCCTACCCAAAACCTCTAATGGCTTTCCTTCACACCAAGAATGAAACCCATATCCTCAGCCTATCACTACAAACATCTCTCCAACTACTTTCCCCTCTCTCATTCAGCTCTAGCCACACTAGTTTTTGTTTGTTTGTTTTGTTTTTTGCTGTTTCTCAGACACAAGCTTATCCCAGGTCTTTCCCAGGTCTTTGCATCATCTGCACCTTTACTTTACTTAGGTCTTTGCTTAAATATCTCCTCAGGGAGGCATTCTCTGACCACTCCATCTAAAATGCAGCCCTGTATGCCCTTATCCTGCTTTATTTTTCTTTATAGTATTTGTCTTTAAAATATAACATTATATGTTATTACACTGTATTATATATTATTTTATTATATGATATTTTCCCCTCTAGAATGTAGTTTTTAAGAAGACTATCTTGTTCTCTATAATCCTAGTGCTGAGAATAGTGACTGGCTCAGCCTAAGAAGCCCAGGACTACAATTTATTACAAAGGAAATTGGCATATATTGTAGAAGGAATATCTAATAAATTAACTGGTCTATAATTTGTATGGAGAAGTTAGGGTGACCAACCATCATGGTTTGTCCTGGACTGAGGATTTTCCCAGGAATCAGATCTGTCTTTTTAAAACTGAAAGAGTTTTAAAAAGTCCCAGGCAAACTGGGGCTTTTGGTCACCCTAGAAGAAGGCTATATTTTTTTAAAAAGGGGCTGAACTCTACTTGAGTCCAATTGTACCTGGATAATAATTTTAAAAACTTCCTCCACTTAACAAGCTTTTCCTCTGTATCAGACACTGTGCAAGTACTTTAAGTACATTTTCTCATTTAGTTTTTAAGACAATCTTATTATGATAGGCATTTTATCCCCATAATAGAGATCAAGAAACACCTGATACCAATAGAGTTAAGAAACTTGTGCAAAGTTGAACAGTTTGAGTGAATGGCCATAGAGTTAATAAAAGTAAACTAGGTAAAGATTGGAATGAACATTTAAAACAGACCTTGTACAGTTCTAAAGGCAAGAATTTATCCTCAGATACTTTATTTAGGTTGAGATTTTAATCAGTTGTATTCTTTAAGGGAGAGTTAACAGGATTCAGTCAAAAAGGGGTTTGGGGTCATCTACAAAATTTGGGGTAGTTGATCTTGGTCTATAAAGCTGAGAAAAGTAAGTTGTCTTTATGTTGAATTGGATCTGGGATTCCTTGATCTCACTGATTGAATTCATACTATTGGTTAGTTACCAGTAACTCACATTGACTTTCATTACCAGAACAAAGGCCCAAACTCAAATCATCGAAAATGGTTCATTTTAACTATTTTTTTTAAAGGCAGTGAAACAACTGTAGTAAAATATAAATTATGTAAGATCCTGGAAGTTCTGGTCTGAATTTCATTCCCCATACTATCTCACTCAAAGGGATAATGTAGGGATCAGGATATTATAAAAGGGATAGTAGGCTTTGGAACAAAAAACCCCCCTAGATTTGAACCTTGGCTTCACAATTTATTATCTGTGTGAGTTTGGGCAAGTCACTTTACCACTCTGCCCTTCCATTGTTCTCTTTAGTAAAAAGAAAATAATACCCACCTCTCAGGATATAGTTAAATGAGAAACTATATACTCAGCTGCTTGACACAGAGTAAGTACTCAGTAAATGGTGGCTATTAATATTATTAATAGCTTGGCCAGAGTTTGTTTTGCTTTTGTTTATCAAACTGGATACAAACTAGATACACTGCATCCGTGATAAGAGGTGAAAATGGAGTTTGGATTTTATTCTAAAGGTATTGGGGCATCATTAAAGGATTTTTAAACAGGGCAGTGACAATAAAATGAAAAGCAGCAAAAAAAGTAACCCATGAAAGAGTTTGAGAAGGAGTGACCAGAGAGAGAGGAGAAAATAAAGACATAGTAGTATCTTAAAACCAAGATAGAATGTGAGGTGGGAGTAGACAACCATGCTAAATGTTACAGAAGATAAAAATAAAGCATGAAAAGTGTCAACTGAGTGGCTGATAACTAGACCATTCAAGACCTCTTAAAGCACGGCCTTCTTATGCCACTTGCCTTCCTGCAATAAACTAGCACTTCTTAGTTTCCCCATTGAAAGCAAAAACACAACCTTCCTTTGAGTCACTGAACAAAAATTTACAATGGCATGAATGTGACTAATGCCACTGAATTGTATGTTTGAGAGTGGTTGAGATGGGAAATTTTACATTGTATATATGTTACCACAATTTACAAAAAGAGAGAGAGACACTAAAGAGACAATGACAATTAAATGCAATTGTTAGACCTTGGATAGGATCTAACAGTGAAGGAGAAGATGGCCAAAAAGACATTATTGGGACAATTGAAAAAAACTGGAATATGGACTCTATGCTTTAACAATGCTAAATTTCTTGAACTTATAGCTGTAAGTTATAAGTGGTTACATATAAGTGTCCTTGTTCTCAGGAAATATACATGTAAGTGTAGAGTGCTAGGAGCATGCTGTATGCAACCTATACTCAAATGTTTGGAAAATAGATGATAGATACAAGACAGACAGACAGACAGATAGATAGATGATATAACATGTGGCAAAATACTAATACTTGGTAAATCTAGGTATCTGGGTGCGGGTGCGATGAAGTTTTATGTATTGTTTTGTATTATTTTTGTACCTTACCTGTAAGTTTGAAATTGTTGTTAAACAAAAAGTTTTTTAAAAAATTGCAATGGCTTCCCTTTGCCTACGGAACTTAAGCACAAGCTCTTTAGCCTAATGTTCTAAGCTCTTCACAACATGGCCCCAAACCAGCTTCCCATCCTCTTTTCTCTTTACTCTTCTAAAGACTTCCAATTTTCCCTTCAACTGAATTTCTTGATGCTTTCCAAACACTGTAGGCATTTTCTCAATTTCATGCTTTTATTTATGCTTCTCCCTCCATCAACAATGCATTTCATCATCTATGCTTATCATCTTTAAATAGCCATCTCTATTGTTACCTCCTGGGTAAAGCCATTCTTGTGTTTCATGTAATTTCTTTTCCTTAAATATTCATAATACTTTACATCCTAGTTATAGTACTGTTGGGAAAAATGGCGCTCACTGGGACATGGAGACTGATAATTGCAGGCAGGAAGATTTATTGAGAAGCTCTCCCAGCAGAGGAGGTCTGAAGAATAGACTTCAGCTCGCCCCCAGAAGGGGGAATATGAATTTATACAGTACTTTTCTAGGAGGGGTAATGATGGTCGGTGGGAGGGAGTCGGGGTTCGAGTGAGGTTCAGGGACCAATAGGAAGCCCTAGAGGTGAAAATTTTCCCTTGTAAAGCTAGAGGATAGTGAGCTGGGGAGATATGTGTCCTTGGAGTGCTGGAGGGGCTGGTGGGGCCTTGGTCTGGAGGGGGGAAGCTCTATCTCACTTTACTCCCATATCCACACGGTCTCTTTGTTCAACCTTTGGGGAAGTGCCATGCTTTCAGACACGTAGGCTTAAGGGGGGGGGGCTTGTCCTTCCTTAAAGCATGTCAGGGGGAATTGAGTCACAGCTTAATTATTGCAAACCTAGTGACGGGGAACCTCTAACAAGCACTTAATGAATTATGCCTCATATTATAATTATTTATATACCTACAATAACATATTCTCAGAAGATAAAGAACTTCAGAAATCTTTCTCTTACAAGGATCTTATAGTTTTTTTTCTCACTAGTTTGTAGCAAAGTGAAAGAAATAATATTGTGATGAGTTTTTCAAAAATCTAAATTTATTCAATTCATATTAGAGATTAGGTCCTCTGAATTTTTGTTTTTAGTGTTAAAATGTCCTTTCTTTTACAAAATGATGGTGGTAGTAAAGAATATGTTATATTTCTATGCTCATACTTGCTAAATTAAAAATGGGCAATTTTACACCAATTTGTGAAAATTAAAAAATTTTTCTAAGTCCATGAAATTAAAAAGTTAGAGAACCACCAATCTGCTCTAACCCTCATCTGACCCATGAATTCCCTATGCAACATCTCTGACAAGTTGTGCATTTGGCCTCTTCTTGAACACTTCTAGTGCCAGGGAACTTGCCTTCTCACAAGGGTAGCATATTCCATTTTTTGGCAGCTTTAATTATGAGAAAGTCTTATTTCTAGATCAAAAAACTATTTGAGAGCTCTGCTCTTTTATTGCTTATCTTAGAATACCCGCCCTATGCCTTTTCCATAGTACTTGCTCAAAAATATTTCTTTTTTTTCCTTTTTTCCATATAATAAACTTATTTTTAAAGAGGTTTTAGATTACAGAAAAGTTACATTGAAAGATAAAGGATTCCCAGATACCCCATCTCCTCCCCTCCCACTTCTTCCCCTATTAATAACATCTTACAATAGTGTGGTGCATTTGTTACAATTGATGAATAAATACTGAAGCATTGCTACTAACCAAGGTCTATAGTTTACACTGTGGTTTATACTTAATCCCAATGCCCTATGTTCCACCTATTATTCCCTCCCCCTCCCCTCAGAACCTCTGGTAACCACTATCTTTATAACAATGTTACATGTTCTTCCATTACTACAATATTAATATGTTTGCTTTGTCCATGGTTGCAATCCCCCTAAAAAATATTTTTTAATTGACATTCCCTAGATGAATTTAAGTTTGACAAGAAATCATCACCCATAATCCTATTATGCAAAAAGATTTAGAGGTGGGGTCTTGGAAAGGATATAATACCTTTTTCCACAAAGAAAGCATATTTACAAAGTAGGAGATTAAAGAACTGGGATGTTTTCCTTAGGTATTAATTCTATTCATCAATATAGAGCCTTGCAAACTATCCTTTGAAATTTTTCTAAAAGCCCTAGGGAAAGTAGTATATTATTTCTATATTAGTCAGCCAAAGGGGTGCTGATGCAAAATATGGCCATGTGTTGGAGCAAGACAGCTACTAACTGGGTTCAGGCTTCTTGGGTTCCTCTCTTCCCGGGGTTCTGTTTCTCTCCAGGCTCCACCCCTCTGTGTCCTCCACAAGGTCAGCTGTAGACTATGAGGCTCTCTAGGCTTTGCCTCTCTCCATAAGGCCAGCTGTGAACTGTCAGGCCAATGGCTCTGTCTCTTTTCCCTGGGCCTTCTCTCCTTCCTCACGACCCAGCTCCTCTGTGTGCTTACTTCCCTGAGCTCCAGCATTAAAACTCAGCATCAGAACCCCAACTCAAAACTCCCAAATACTCCTCTGCTCTGCCATGTAGTTTTATCTGAGTCCCCGCCCACCAAGGGGTGGGGACTCAAGGTCCTACTGACGTGGCCCAATCAAAGCCCTAATCATAACTTAATCACACCCAGAGGAACAGACCAGTTAACAAGCATAATCCAATATCTATTTTTGGAATTCATAACTATATCAAACTGCCACAATTTCATTCTAGTTTTGTTTTACTGCTTTTCATATATAATCACTTTAGGAGAAAAAAAATCTAAAGGATAAAAACTTGATAATATGATTTGACTTTATTTATAATTTGTGTTATTTCTTTTTCTAAAGCTGGGGCCTCAACTTTGGTGATCAAGGGTATATTTGGATGGCAAGAAATAGTGGAAACCATTGTGGGATTGCTAATTTTCCCTCTTACCCAGAAATCTAGAGGATCTCTTCATTTAAGAACAAGTCAAGGAAGATGAACCACTTTTCTTACCTTAGTTTTACCTGTTGTAACCAGTAGAAATAAGTGTGTCAGGATCATTGTATTTTTACTGTATTAATTAGAAAACATAGCTTGACTCTACTTTTTTTTAACTTTGCAGATCTTGGAAAATTTTTTGATAATTAAATTACTATGATAGATATAATTGTATGAGAATGGGTTGGCCTAAAACAATCTGTTGTGTGTGTCCTTCTCTTGTTTCATACTCTGTTTTCTTAAGTGGCCTAATATCCGTTTGTAACTTGAGGGCATATATGTACTTAATAAATATCTGTCTTTACAAATTTCTGTCATTGCCATATATCATTATTTTCTTATTCTTGGCTATTATAATCTATCACACACTGAGAATGTAAATTTTGGTATTCTGGTGATGGGCTATGGCAATTTTGATGGAAAAAGCTATTAAATTATAAATGTCCTGAAGACTCAGATTGCATCTTTGCACATAATATGATTTAATAAATGTTTTTTAAATGAATAGTGTTAAAGTAAACAAATACTTAAAAGACAATGCTTTCAAGTTAAAATAAACAAATGCTTAAAAGACAATCTGTTTTTCGGGACTTGGGAATCATCCTGAATGGCATTGCAATGACAAATATTTGCCACTATATATCTTCCCATAGCCTGTAGAATTGTGTGGGAGAGAGTGTAAACTACAATGTGAACTATTGTCCATGCTCACTGGCAATGCCCCAGGATGCGTTTATCAATTGCAACGGCCACACTAATAAAGGATATTTTTTATGTGGGAGGGTGTGGGAGGTGTGGGGAGCAAGGCATATGGGAATCCCAATATTTTTTGTGTAACATTTGTGTAATCTAAGTATCTTTTTAAAAATTTTTTTAAATATTAAAAAAAAAAAGACAATCAAGTACTTAGAGGAATCATTCTAATGACCGACAATTAATATACCAGTTCAAATTATTTTTACCAGTTATTAACAGTTTGGTCATGGCCTTATTTTAGTAAATAATTTAGCCAACTGAAAAAAATAACAAAAATGTATTTCATAGACTTCTGGGAAGATGGTGGATTAGAGAGACACAGGACTCACTTCTCTCCCAGAAAAAGAGAGGACAGGCAGAAACGGCCTGGAAAAAAATGTTCTAGGGTTTGAGAAACCAGAAGAAGGCTGGATACCACCCAGAAAAGACAGGGGGTAAAGGAAAAGAATCTCGATGGGAAAACTCCTCCCTCCCCAAGGCCCTTGTATGTGGATCTGCAACCCATTACTGGGTCATGGCCTGGATTTGAGTAACTAAACAGGGACAATCCTAAAGACCTAGATTAGGTTGAACCAAGAATCAGACAATAGCAGTAACACACAGCCTCCCACCACTAAATCCCTATGCAAGAGAGATAAATCCCTACACAGAGTAACTCACCATCATAATCAGATACCTAGACATCAGCAAAAAATGAAAAGCCATACTAAGAAAATGGAAGAAATGGCCCAAGCAAAGGAATATGTTAAAGCCCCAGATGAGACACAGGATTCAATACAACTAATCAACGAGGTTCATACAAATCTCCTAAATCAAATCAACAAGTTGAAAGACAATATGGCTAAAGACATAAAGGACATCAAGAAGACACCGGGTGAGCATAAAGAAGAATTTGAAAACTTGAATAGAAAAATAACAGCACTTATAGGAATGAAAGACAAATGAAAGACACAATAGGTGAGATAAAAAACACATTAGAGGCATAGAACAGCAGACTCAAAATGAGAGAAGAAAAAATAAGTGATGCAGAAGACAGAAGAGCTGAGTGTGAAATTGAAGACAGAGTAGAACAGAGAGAGAAAACAATGGGGAAAATTGAGCAGGGACTCAGGGAGATGAATGATAACATGAAGCACAACAACATACGTGTCGTGGGAGTTCCAGCAGGAGAAGAGGAGGGAAAAGCGGCAGAAAGAGTATTTGAGAAAATAATGGCTGAAAATTTCCCAACTCTCATGAAAGCAATGAATTTACATGTCCAATCAGAATAAATCTGAATACATCTACTCCAAGACATATATTACTCTTCAGAATGTCAAACAGCAAAGATAAAGAGAAAATTCTGAGAACAGCAAGGGAGAAGCAAACCATCATATACAAGAGACACCCAGTAAGACTTAAGGTGGATTTCTCATCAAAAACCATGGAGCTGAGAAGACAGTGGTATGATATAATTAGGATACTGAAAGAGAAATATTGCCAACTGAGAATTCTTTATTCAGTAAAACTGTCCTTCAAATATGAAGGTGAGTTTAAAACATTCACAAATAGAATCTAAGAGGGTTCATAAAAAGGAATTTGGCTTTGCAGGAAGCATTAAAAGGAGCTTTACAGTCCAAAAAAAAAAAGATAAGAGAGCGAGAGACTTGAAGGAGAGTGTAGAAGGCAAGAATAGCAGAAAGGATAACCAAAGAGTAAAAAGACAGATGAAATGAGATGTGACATATGAAAACCAAAGAATAAAATGGTGCAAGTAAATAATGTATTTACAATAATATCATTGAATGTGAATGGATTTAACTCCCAAATTAAAAGATATAGGATGACAGAATGGATTTAAAAAAACATGAGCCATCCATATCCTGCCTACAAGAGTCTCACCTTAGACAGACGGATACAAATTGGCTGAAAATGAAAGACTGGAAAAAGATATTTCATGCAATCAGTAACCAAAAAAGAGCAGGGGTAGCAGACTTTAAATGCAAAAAAGTTATAAGAGATACAGAAGGCCACTATATATTAATAAAAGGGACAATCCACCAGGAAGAAATAACAGTCATAAATATCTATGCACCTAACCAGAGTGCTCCAAAATACATGAGACAAACTCTGGCAAAACTGAAGGGAGAAATAGACATCTCTACAATAATAGTTGGAGACTTCAACACACCACTCACATCATTAGATAGAACAAGTAGACAGAAGATCAACAAGGAAACAGAGAACTTGAACAATATGTGTATTAGTCTGCCAAAGGAGTGCTGATGCAAAGTAACAGAAATTTGTTGGTTTTTATAAAGGGGGCTTATTTGGGGTAAAAGCTTACAGTTCCAAGGCCATAAAAAGTCCAACTCAAGGCACCATCAGAGGCGCTTTCTCATCACAGTCAGTTGCCACATGTTCAAGCAAGATAGCTGCCGATCTCTGTCTGGTCTCTGTCTTCCTGTTCTGGCTCACCCTTTCCTCTTGAGCTCCATGGGCCCAGCCTCTTGAGGCTTCCTGCTTAAGTGATCCTGTAGCCCTCTCTGTCCTTGCTTAGGGCTTGTTTCTTTCCAGGCCTCCTATATCAGTCTCAACTGTTAGGCTCGCTTGCCAAGCTCAACTGTAAGCTATCAGGCAAATGGCTCATCCCTCCCAGTGGCCTCATCTGTTTGAGCCTTCTTTCTGTCACATGGCAGGATCAATAATGACAGCACTCTCTCTTCCTTTATCTGTCTGAGTGAGTGTCCATTTATATCAGACCCAGCAAGGGAATGGGGACTTAACCTGAGTCATGCCCACTAAAGAAGTCAAATCAAAAGCCCTAAATCAGTCTTAACAGGTGTATTAGTCAGCCAAAGGGGTGCTAATGTGAAATACCAAAAATGAGTTGGTCTTTATAAAGGGTATTTATTTGGGGTAGAAGTCCACAGTTACCAGGCCATAAAGCATAAGTTTCTTCCCTCACCAAAGTCCATTGTCACGTGTTGGAGCAAGACAGCTGCCAACGTTTGCCCAGGGTTCAGGCTTCTTGGGTTCCTCTCTTCCCGGGGCTGCGTTTCTCTCAGGGCTTAGCTCCTGGTTCCTCCACAAGGTCAGCTGTAGGCGATCAGGTGAACAGTTCACTTCTCTTCTCCTGGGGCCTTCTTTCCAACATCAAAGCTGCTTCTCAAAAGACTGCTTCAACTCTGTTCTTGCCATGCCTTTTATATTTGATTCCCCACCCACCAAGGGGTGGGGCTCAATGCCCTACTGACGTGGCCCAGTCAACGCCCTAATCATAACTTTATCATGCCCAGGTTAACAGATCAGATTACAAGCATGATCCAATTATATTTTTGGAATTCATAATTACATCAAATTCCCCAACGGTTACAACAGGTAATTTAATCAATGGCCCCTCAACTAAATACAATCAATGGGTATCACACATAATGGAATAGATCAGTTAACAAACATAATCTTTCTCTTTTTGGGATTCATAAAATAATCTCAAACTGCCACAATATGATAAACGAGCTAAACCTAACAAACATATACAGAACATTGCATCCTAAGTCAGTGGGTTACACATTCTTCTCAAATGCTCATGGATCATTCTCCAGGATACACCACATATTGGGTCACAAAGCAGGTCTTAATAAATACTAAAAGATTGAATTTATACAAAACACATTCTCAGATCATAATGGAATGATGCTGGAAATCAATAATATATAGGAAAAGGGAAAGTTCACAAATGTATGGAGGTTAAACAACACACTCCTAAACAATCAGGGATCAAAGAAGAAATTATAGGAGAAATAAGTAAATATATTGAGATGAGAACACAACTTATCAAAACTTATGGGATACAGCAAAGGCAGTGCTGAGAAGGAAATTTACAGCCCTAAACTCCTATAGTAAAAAAGAAGAAAGAGCTAAAATCAAAGACCTAACTGAACACTTGGAGGAACTAGAAAAGAATAGCAAACCAATCCTAAAGCAAGCAGAAGGAAGCAAATAATAAAGATTTAAGCAGAAATAAATGAAATTGACAACAACAAAACAAACAAACAAACAGAAACAATGGAGAAAATCAACAAACACCAAAAGCTAGTTATTTGAGAAGATCAATAAAATTGACAAACCTTTACCTAGACTAACAAAGAAAAAAGAAGATGCAAGTAAATAAAATCAGAAATGAAAGGAAGGAAGTTATGACTGACTCATGGAAATAAATATGATCATAAGAGGGTATTAGAGAAACTGTATGCCAACTAGACAACCTAGATGAAATGGACAAATTCCTGAAAACGTACAACCTACATTGACTCTATAAGAAATACAAGAACTTGACAAACTGTATTAGTCAGCCAAAGGGGTGCTGATGCAAAATACCAGAAATCTGTTGGCCTTTATAAAGGATATTTATTTGGTGTAGAAGCTTACAGTTACCAGGCCATAAAGCATAAGTTACTTCTGTCACCAAAGTCTATTGCCACATGTTGGAGCAAAATGGCTGTCGACATCTGTGAAGATTCAGGCTTCCTGGGTTCCTCTCTTCCTGGGGCTTGCTTCTCTCTGGGCTCAGCTCCTCTGTGTTCTCCACAAGGCCAGCTGTAGACTCTCAGGTGAACAGCTTGTTTCTCTTCCCGGGGCCTTTTCTCTTTTCTCACAACCAAACTCCTCTGTATGCTTACTTCCTGGGGCTCCAGCTCAAAAACTCTGCATCAGAACTCCAACTCTGTCCTTTGCCATGTCTTTTATCTTTGAGTTCCCACCCACCAAGGGGAGGGGACTCAATGCCCTACTGATGTGGCCCAATCAAAGCCCTAATCATAATTTAATCAAGGCCAGAGGAACAGACCAGTTTACAAGCATAATCCAGTATCTATTTTTGGAATTCATAAATAATGCCAAACTGCTACACAAACCAATCACAATTAAAGAGATTGAATCAGTTGTCAAAAATCTCCCAACACAGGAAGTGAATGTGGCTCGAGCAGTTGAAGACCTGCTCCCACATGGGAGGTCACAGGTTCAGTTCCTGGTGCCTCCTAAAGAAAAAACAGACAATGAGTAAAAACGATGCACAAAAACAACAAGCAAACAGATGAGGGAGCCATCAAAGAGATGAGGGTGGGGGAATCTCCCAACACAGAAAAGTCCAGGACCAGATGGCTTCACAGGTGAATTCTACTAAGCATTTCGAGAATTAACAACAATTCTGTTTAAGCTCTTCCAAAAAAGTGAAGAGGAGGGAAAATTACCCAACACATTTTATGAAGCCAACATCTCTGTAATACCAAAGCCAGAAAAAGATATTACAAAAAAAGAAAATTACAGACCAATTCCTCTAATGAACATAGATATAAAAATTCTCAACAAAATACTTGCAAATAGAATCCAACAGCATATCAAAAGAATTATACACCACGACTATGTGGGAAGTACTCCTGGTATGCAAGGGTAGTTTGACACAAGAAAATCAATTAATGTAATACACCACATTAACAAATTGACAGGAAAAAACCACATGATCATCTTGATCTATGCAGAAAAGGCATTTGACAAAATCCAGCATCCTTTCTTGATTAAAAAAATTCAAAAGATAGGAATAGAAGGAAAATTCCTCAATATGATAAAAGGCATATATGAAAAACCCACAGCCGACATTGCACTCAATGGGGAAAGGTTGAAAGCTTTCCCTCTAAGAACAGGAACAAGTCAAGGATGCCCACTGTCACCACTGTTATTCAATATTGTGCTAGAAGTTCTTATTCTAGCTATTAGATTTTTTTCCAAAGGCATCCAAATAGGAAAATAGAAAGTAAAACTCTCACTATTCGCAGATGACATGATCCTATATTTAGAAAATTCTGAAATGTCTGCAACAAAGCTATTTGAGTTAATACACGAGTTCAGCAAAGTGAAAGGATACAAATCAACACACAGAAATCAGTAATGTTTCTGTACATTGGTATTGAACAATCTGAGGAAGAGATCAGGAAAAAAAATTCCATTTAAAATAGCAACAAAAAGACTCAAATACCTAGGAATCAATTTAACTAAAGATGTTGTTGCAGTTTGGCAGTTTGATGTAATTAAGAATTCCAAAAATAGATATTGGATTATGCTTGTAAACTGGTCTGCTAATCTGGGCATGATTAAATTATGATTAGGGCGTTAACTGGGCCACATCAGTAGGGCGTTGAGACCCACCCCTTGGTGGGTGGGGAATAAAATATAAAAGGCATGGCAAAGAACAGGGTTGGAGAAGTTTTGATGTTGGAGTCTTGAGCTGGAGCCCCAGGAAGTGAGGGAGCTTGGTCGTGAGGAAGGAGAGAAGGCCCTGGGATAGAGACAAGCCATTTGCCTGATAGTCTGCCCGGAGAGAAATGCAGCCCCAGGAAGAAAGGAACCCAAGAAGCCTGAACACTGGCAAATGTCGACAGCTGTCTTGCTCCAACACGTGGCAATGGACTTTGGTGAGGGAAGAAACTTACACTTTATGACCTGGTAACTCTGGACTTCTACCCCAAATAAATACACTTTATAAAGGCAAATCGATTTCTGGTATTTTGCATCAGCACCCCTTCGGCTGACTAATACAGATGTCCAGAACCTATATTCATAAAACTACAAAACAATGCTAAAAGAAATCAAAGAAGACCTAAACAAATGGAAAGACATTCTGTGTTAATGGATTGGAAGACTAAATATCGTGAAAATATCAATCCTACCCAAACTGATTTATATATTTAATGCAATACCAATCAAATTCAAACAGCCTATTTTACAGAAATAGAAAAGACAATGACCAAATGTATTTGGAAGAGAAAGTGCACCCACATAGCCAAAAGCATCCTAAAAAAAAAAAAGAGCGATATGGGAGGATTCTCACTGCCTGACCTCGAAACATATTACAAAGTTACAGGGATCAAAACAGCATAGTATTGGCATAAAGATAGACACATTGATCATTGGAATAGATTTGAGAGTTCAGAAATAAACCTTCACCTCTACGGTCAGCTGGTTTTTGACAAATCTACCAAGTCCATGTTACTGGGATAAAAGCTTCTTCAACAAATGGTGTTGGGAGAATTGGATATCCATAACCAAAAGAATGAAAGAGGACCACTATCTCAATCCCTACACAAGAATCAACTCAAAATGGATCAAAGACCTAAATATAAAAGCCAGGACCATAAAACTACTAGAAGAAAATATAGGGAAACATTTTCAAGATCTTGTAATAGGTTTCTTGGATCTTACACCCAAAGCATGAGCAACAAAAGGAAAAATAGATAAATGGGACCTCCTCAAAATTAAAACACTTTTGTACCTCAAAGGACTTTGTCAAAAGGGTGAAAAGGCAGCCAACTCAATGGGAGAAAATATTTGGAAATCATATATCCAATAAAGGTTGAATATCTTTATATAAAGAGATGCTACAACTCAACAATAAAAAGACAAACGACCCAACTAAAAAAATGGGCAAAAGACTTGAATAGACATTTGTCCAAAGAAGAAATACAAATGGCAAAAAAACACAGGAAAAAATGTTCAACATCACTAGTTATTAGGGAAATGCATATCAAAGCTACAATGAGATATCATTTCATACCTATTAGAATGGCCACTATTAAAAAGTCAGACAACTACAAGTGCTGGAGAGGATGTGGAGCGATAGAAACACTTATTCACTGCTGGTGGGAATGTAGAATGGTACAGCCATTGTGGAGGACTGTTTGGCAGTTCCTAAGGAAGTTAGATATAGATTGCCATGTGACCCAGCAATACCGCCACTAGTTATATACCCAGAACAACTGAGAGCAGTGACATAAACAGACATCTGCACACCGATGTTCACAGCAGCATTATTCACAATTGCCAAAAGATGGAACCAACACAGTGTCCATCAACCAATGAATGCATAAATAAATTGTGGTGTATACACACAATGGAATATTATGCAACTATAAGAAGAAATGAAGTTGTGAAGCATATGACAACATGGAGGACTCTTTGTACTATCTTCTTAATTTTTTCTGTAAATCTAAAACTGTTCTAAAAAAATTAAGTCTATTTAGAGAAAAGTGAAATGATGCAAAAAGATATACCATGCCAACTTTAATCATAGAAAAGTGGAGTGACCATACACAAGCAAAGGAAAACTTCAAAGCAGGAATAGAGACACTTCATAGTAACAATAAAAAATGCATTTCTTTAAAATTATTCCATTACTACTGTGGAATACAGTTTGGTGGTTCCTCAAAAACTTAAACATAAAATTACCATATGACCCAGCAATTCCACTCCGAGGTATATACCAAAAGAACTGAAAACTTGTACTCAAAACAATGTACATGCATGTTCATAGCAAGCATATTTGTAATCCTTTGTTTCAGCCAGGACACTGATATTTTAATGTGTTATCCCTGGAATTTAGGGATAAATTCCTAAATTTAGGGATAAATACCCTGAGGTGTCTGTTTCTTAAGCTTCTATTCAGATAGAGTTATGAAAACGCCTTCCTTGAATAACAGGAGCTAACAAAAAAGGGGGGGGGCAGGAAAACACCTTTCCCAGTCTATACAGATTGACCTGTGTGCAGAGTTTATCCATACAATGAGTTTAGAGAATAATTTGAGACCAAAGTGTAGGGGTCTCCTTGAACCTTTCTGTGCATGTGTCTGGTCTTAGGCATGCATGAGCCCCTAGGAATTCCCTCATTTACACATATACAAATGTCCCCTTTTCATTAGGAAACGTTTCTTTGCAGTCCTGGTCACTGCTCTGTATGTACTACAACCAGACATCCCTTGCCCCAGGCAGCCATGATTTGACTGCTCTCTTACAGCATTCTGTAGGACAGCTCTGTGAGCTGCCTTCTACATGCAGGGCAAATGCTGGGAATGGCAAGCCAATGACAAGTGTCCTGTTTCATTCCCCCAGGCTGTCACCAAACAGATTGGGCCAGACATCCATGCTCCCAATATATACATGAGGGTTACTATGTTCCCTTTGGAACCAGGACCAGGTGGTAACAATGGGTACATGGGCCCTGAGAAAACCTGGTGTGGGGTTAGGGGAGGGACCAATGAGAATACCATGAGATCCTACAGTTTTTAAGATGCCTTTTTCTTTTCTCTCTTTTTTTTTTTTGAGGTATCAGGACCAGGGATTGAACCTGGGACCTCGTATGCGGGAGACTGGCACTTAACCACTGAGCCACATGGCTCCCCTGAGTTGGCTCCCTTATCTGTTTCCCAGTTGTTTGCTTGTTGTCTGCTCATTTGTTTTTGTTCCTTATCTCCTTGTTGTTTTTGCTCATTGTGTGCTTGTTGTTTGTTTTCTTTAGGAGGCATTAGAAACCAAACCCAGGACCTCCCATGTGGGAGGCGGGCGCGCAACTGCTTGAGCCACACCTGCTCCCCAACATACCTTTTTCTTGATTCTGCAGTTGCCCTATTACTACAATCCTTTAACTGTTTTCTGAAGCTTTGAGAAAGATACTTCTGTCAGTTCTTGCTGGTTGTTCAAAGCTTCTGTCAGGGATAGAGCCCTGAAGATTTTCACTCTGCCATCATGATTGAGGTCTACATGCTTCTTTTAAATGCATTAAGTAACAAGAGGTAATAACTAATTTAAATTTGAAGTAGTGATGAGCATAAATGCTATTTTGAGATAACAGCAAAAAGTGTAATGTTATATGAAAATATCTGGATTTTCTTTGGGTGATAAACTCACAAGTATTGCTAATATTACTGTGGTTTATGAACTATGTTCAGAATTGAAGAAAATGCTAACTTTCACTTATAGGTTTGTGAAAAGTAGAAGTCTACTTGACAATGACATGATAAATATGTAAAAAAATATGAAGACAGAGACATTATACCTTCAGTTAAAATTATTCTTTTCTTATGCTTCTCCTCTATAAAATGAGAATCTTGATGATGCTCAAAATATGCATACTCTAAGTCACCAGAGAGACTGTATAATTCAGGCCATGTCTATCTTTAAGTTAAAAAACAAGTAACATGGGGAGCGGGGCATATGGGAATCCCTACATTTTTTGTGTAACATTTGTGTAATCTAAGTCTCTTTAAAAAAACAAAAATTAAAAAAACAAAAAACAAGTACCAAGGAGTAGATGTAGCTCAAGTGGTTGAGCACCTGCTTCCCACATACGAGGTCCCAGGTTCAATCCTTGGTACCTCCTAGAAACAAAACAAACAACAAACAAACAAACAAAAAAACAAAAAAACCAACTCGGGGGGGGCAATGTGGCTCAGTGGTTGAGCACTGGCTTCCCACATACAAGGTCCGGGGTTCAATCTCCAGCCTCGTACCTCAAAAAACAAACAAACAAAAAAAGTGACAAATTAAAAATTCCCTGAAGAGGTTCAACAACAGATTAGAGTTGGCAGAAGAAAGAATCAGTGGATTTGAAGATAAGACAATTGAAATCATACAGTCTGAGGATCAAAAACAGAAAAGAATGAAGAAAAGTGAACAGAGTCTGAGGAGCCTGTTGGAATATTGTGGGAATCTCAGGAGAAGAAAGAGAGAAAAGGACAAAAAGAATATTTGAAAACTTATGGCTGAAAACTTCCCAAATTTAACAAAAGACATGAAATATACATCCAAGATGCTCAATGATCTCCAATAGGATGAACCCCAATTGACCCACACTGCACCAAATTGTCATCAAATTGTCAAATACCAAAGATGAAGAGAGAAATCAGAAACTGCAAGAAAGAAGCAATGTGTTGTATACAAGGGAGCCCCAATAAGATTAAATGCTGATTTCTCATTGAAAACTATAGAGGCAAGAAGGCAATGAGATGAAATTTTTAAAGTGCTGAAAGCAAAAAATTGCCAACCAAGATTTCTATATCTGGCAAACTGTCTTTCAAAAATGAAGGAAGGTTTAAGACATTCCCAGATAAGCAAAAGCTGAGGGAGTTCATCAGAAGTGGATCAGCCCTACAGGAGATGCTAAAGAGAATTCTACAGGTTGAAAGGAAAGGACAATAGACAATAGATCAAAGTCACATGAAGTAATAAAGATCTCCAGTGAGGGCAACAACAAGGTAAATATAAATGCCAGTACCATTGTATTTTTTGTTTGTTATTCCACTTTTTATTTCTTTCAGCATTGTATTAATCAGCTAAACAGGTGCTAATGCAAAGTATCAGAAATCTGTTGGCATTTATAAAGGGTATTTATTTGGGGGAGAAGCTTACAGTCACAAGGCCATAAAGCATAAGCTACTTCACTCACCAAAGTCTGTTGTCATGTGTTGGAGCAAGATGGCTGTCGGTCTCTGCAAGGGTTCAGTCTTCCTTTTCTTCCTAAGGCCCTGTGGTCCCAGCTCCTTCCAGTCTCAGCTGTAGGCTGGTATAAGGCTTGTCTCTCCCCAGGGCTCATTTCTTTCCAGGATCAGCTGCTCTGCTCTCTTCACAAGGTCGGCTGTAGTCTATCAGGCAAACGGGTCATCTGTCTTCCCAGGGCCTCTGCTGTGTCTAATGGGGCCTTCTCTTTCCTCACTTATCTGCTTCTCTGTGTATTTACTTCCCGCATCAAAAACTCCAATTGTCTCCTCTGCCATGTGTTTTCTCTGTGAGTCCCCACCCCCTTTGAGACATGGCCCAACCAAAGCCTTAATCATTATTTAATCAAGTAAAAGTGAAACCTCTGAATTTAATACGATCCAATATATGGAAAGGAACAGACCAGTTTATAAACATAAGCCAATATCTATTTTTGGAATTCATAAATAATACCAAACTGCTATAAGGATCTAAAGACAAATGCATAAAATATAATGATAAATTAATGGTTTTGGACTCATAATGTATAAACATATAATTTGTGACAAGAACTATATAAAGATGGAAGGACAGAAGTATAGGAACACAGTCTATGTATGCTATTGAAGTTGTTAAGTTGGTATCAAAGAAAATGAGATTGCTATAGATTTAGGATGTTAGATTTAAGCCCCATGGTAACCATAAAGAAAATATCAGAGAATATGCAACACATGAAAACAGAAAGTAGAGTATAGGTTACCAGGAATGAAGGGCAGGGATAATGGGGAGTTAATGCAAAATGAGTGTAGGGTTTCTGTTTGGGATGAAGGAAAAGTTATAGTGTTGGATGGTGATGAGGAAACTGCAACATGATGAATGTGACTAATTCCACTTAATGGTGTGCTTGAGATGAATTGGGATGGGAATATTTATGTGGTATATTTATTTCCAGAATCAAAAA
>JAQZBX010031574.1:0-26262 GCA_029593785.1 Cabassous unicinctus | reverse complement strand
TATCTTGGGAAGCTCTTCAGCTAAATGCTCCGGTTCGCCATTTTCAAATTCTGTCTTCCATATAACACCAGGAGTTAATCTTTTTAAGTTCTCTGCAACTTTAAAACATGGATCGCCTTTCCTCCAGTTTCCAATAGTAGTTTCATCATTTACTTCTAAGGCATCATAGAAAGTCTCTTTAGCGTCCATATTACTATCAGCAGCTTCTTCAAAACGACCTAGGCCTTTTCCATGAAGCATTTCACAATTCCTCCAAAAAATACTCCTTACCCATTTATAAAACCATTCCAACATTTTGGTAATTACAAAAGCACTTCCCCACTCCTCGGTACCAAATTTCTGTATTAGTCAGCCAAAGGGGTGCTAATGTGAAATACCAAAAATGGGTTGGTCTTTCATAAAAGGTATTTATTTGGGGTAGAAGTCCACAGTTACCAGGCCATAAAGCATAAGTTTCTTCCCTCACCAAAGTCCATTGTCACGTGTTGGAGCAAGACAGCTGCCGACATTTGCCCACGATTCAGGCTTTTTGGGTTCCTCTCTTCCCGGGGCTGCGTTTCTCTCCGGGCTTGGCTCCTGTTTCCTCCACAAGGCCAGCTGTAGGCAATCAGGTGAATGGTTCACTTTTCTTCTCCTGGGGCCTTCTTTGCAACATCAAAGCTGCTTCTCAAAGACTACTTCAACTGTCCTTTGCCTTGCCTTTTATATTCAATTCCCCACCCACCAGGGGGTGGGGCTCAACACCCTACTGACTGACATGGCCCAGTCAACGCCCTAATCATAATTCAATCATGCCCAGATTAACAGATCAGATTACAGGCATGATCCAATTATATTTTTGGAATTCATAATTACATCAAATTCCCCAACGGTTACACTTCTGTTCTCTCTCAATGCTTCAAAATGTCTTTGTATATAAATCCATTCTGACATATAATACCTTCCTGTTTTAGAGGAAAAGACTACTCTTTCCCGTTTCTAGTATTATCTCCTCCACTTTTACCTTTAATAGAAGCAGCCTTTGCCTATGGCCAATTGGAAAATTTGAACAAGTTAACAGCTTTTCTTTCATCCTGTTGTTCTTTGTCATTGTTCCAAGTTCAAGCATCTTTAGTTAACAGTCCTTCCTGTAATCAAACTCATGCATTACTGTGTGATTCTTCCCCTAAATACACGTTTCTGTTGGTATTCTGCCACCATGTTCTTTTTCACCTTTGAGTATTTTTGGACAATATGGTGTATACCTCCTTGTCCTAACCAATGCTTACCTTGGGTTTCCACATGAAGCTGCTCTAGAAGATGCTCATTTACCTATTTCTAATTTATTTTGAGTCAGGGAGTAGGAGTAGCTGTTTTCCTAGCTGCCGAGTGTTGTTTCTATGCCATTACAATTGACTAGTTTTAAACCACTCCTCTTTAAGACTCAAATATTTCAACTGCATAAACTTCTACTTCCCCTTCCAATAAATTGAACAATGACATTTTTATCAAGATACTTTCCAAAAGGTAATTGTATTGGTCAGGGTTCTCTAGAGAAACAGAACCAACAGGAGATATCTGTAAATAGTATGATATTTTATAAAATTCTCTCACACTACTGTGGGGAGGCACAAATGAGTTCCCAGGAGATGCTGGCTGTCTAAAGTAGAGTTGGGAATTTTCTCTTTGAATGCAGAAATCACTTCCCCTTTTAATGCCTTCAACTGATCGGATGAGCCATCACTCACTGCTGATGGCAGTCTCCTTAGTTGATTGTAGATGTAACCAGCCATCTATGCAATCAACTCACTGATGAGTAAAGTCCATGAAATGCCCTTGTATGACAATTAGTCCAGTGCTTGCTTGACCAAGCAACTGGGCACCATTACCTGACCGAGTTGACACATTAGCCTAACCATCATAGCACCCATATCATACTTTCCCTTTCCATCTTTACTTTTGCCAAGGTCTTGAGGATTTTATCATCATAAATGGTTATTCTTGCTATCATCCTCTTGGTTTCTTTCTTCTATCCTACATTCTGCTCTTCTTCTCTTTCTCCGCTTTTCCTTTCTTATTTTTTCTTTCTTTTCAACTTTATTGTAGTTTAATTGATCAATAAACTGCATATATATTTAAAATCTAAAATTTGATGAGTGTATTAGTTATCAATTGTTTCATAAGAAATTACCCCAAAACCTAGTGTCTTAAAACAGCAAAGAGTCATTGCTTCATAGTGATCATGGTGATCATAGTGGTTCAGGAATCTGGAAGTGGCTCAGATGGGTCCTCTGTTTCAAGATCTCTCACATGGCTGAAGTCGTTAGCTGCTGGCCAGAGTTACAGCCATCTCCATGCTCCAATGCGGGTGGTTCCACTTCCAAGCTCACTCATGGGAAGCAGTTTATAGGCCTCATATCTTCACTAATGCTGGCTGGAGACCCCAGTCCCTTCTTATGACATGAGCCTCTCCATGGCATCTTGCTTCCCGCAGAGTAAGATTTGAGAGAGGGAGAGAGAGAGAGAGAAGCCAAGACTGAGATCACAAAAAAGATGCAGAAAAATTGGAGCTCTAGTGCATTGTTGGTGGGAATTTAAAGTGGTGCAGCCACTTTGGAAAGCAGTTCCTCAGAAAGTTAAATATAGAATTGCACATGATCCAACAATTCCACTCTTTGGTATATGCAAAAAAGAGAAAACAGGGTCTCAAACAGATACTTGTACACCAATGTTTATAGCCAAAAGGTGGAAACAACCCAATTATCCTTCAACAAATAAATGCTTCAACAAAATGTGCTACATAACACACAATGGAATATTATTCAGCTATAAGAAACATGTAACGTGGAAGAACCTTGAAAACATAATGCTCAGTGAAATAGGTAAGGCACATAAGGAAATGTATTGTATAATATCACTTATAAGAGAAGAGTAGAATAGCAAATGTATAGAGAAAGTAGATTAGAAGTTACCAGGAGATGGGAAGAAAGGGGAAGGGGAGTGTTTGCTTGGAAAACATTAAATTTAACAAATATTAATAAACATACTAAATGGTATTCAATAAACACACCAAATAAACTGTGCTTCTTTACAAGGAAAAAAAGACTGAAGCCACAGTTGGTTTTGTAACCTAATCTTGGAAGTGACATCCCATCGCCTCTACCACATTCTATTCATGACAGATGATTCATCAAATGCAGTCCACACTTAAGGGGAGGGGATTATAAAAGGCCATGAATGCAACGAGGTGGGGATCACTGATGGCCATCTAGGGGCTGCCCACCACAATCAGTTATGACATATGTGTGCACTCATGAAACCATCACCACAGTCAAGGTAATAAAATCTCTATCACCCCCAAAAGCATTCTCCTACTCCTTTATAATTCATTCCTCCCTCCACTGATTGTCAGGCAAGCACTGATCCTCTTTTTCTGTCACTATAGATTAGTTTACATATAGAATTTCATTTACATGCACTCATGCAATATTCTTTTTTATTTGATTTTTTCACTACCATAATGATTTTGCGATTTATCCATTTTACTTGCATTAATAGTTCGTCCTTGTTATTTTTGTGTAATATTTCATTGTATAGATATACACAATTTGTTTAGCCATTCACCTGCTGCTGGACATTTGGGTTGTTTCCAGTTTGGGACTACAGTATGTCCAAATCTTTGTGTGAACATGTCATCTCATTTCTCCTGAGTAAACACATAAAAGAATGGTTGGTTCATGTGGTAGGCATATGTATAACTTTTTTAAAAAAACAATTTATTGGAGTATATCATTCATACATGAACATATATAAACTATAAATGTTCAGTAAACATTGTGAACCCACAAAACAAATATGCCTAACATCATACAGGGCTCCCACACATCATCCCACCACAAATACTTTGCATTGTTGTGAAACATTTGTTAACAAACTATGAAAGAGCATCGTCAAAGTATTACTACTAACTATAGTCCGTATCTTACTCCCTTATACTTTTTTTTAAAAGGATTTATTTATTTATTTACTTTTATCTATTTTTACCCCCCTCCTCCGTTTTTGCTGTTTATGTGTCCATTCGCTGGGCAACTCTCTGTGTCCGTTTCCTGTCCTCTCTTCTCATCCTTCTCCTCCTGTTTTCACTGGGATTCGATCCTCAGAACCTCCGATGTAGGAAAGAGGCATCCTACTACCTGTGCCACCTTAGTTCCTGGTTTTTCAGTGCATCTTATCTTGGCTATCCTTGTGTCACTCTCCTGTTATGTCATCATCTTGCTCCGTGGCTCGCGGGGCCTGGGGGGCTCACCTGTTTGTGGGGCCTGGTGGCGCACCCACACACGGCGCCTGGGGAACTCACCCATTCGTGGTGGGGCCTGACGGTGCACCTGCACACAGGGCCAGGTCCCGCCTTCTGTATATTTCTTTTTTAATTTTTACCAGGAGGTCCTGGACATTGAACCCAGGTCCCTCCATATGGGAGATGGATGTCCAAACATTTGAGCCACATTCTCCCCGCTGCTATATCTCTTAAGGTTGACCAATGATACCTAGAGTTACAGTCATTTCCCGTACAGGATGGTCATATAATAAATCAGGCTTAGTTTATCACCAGCATTCTAAACCAGACCTGGGAGAAAAACTAGGTCTGGGGACACATGCATGGTTTCTAATATAGCGAATGTTTAGCCTACCCTGATTATCACAAAATCAGAACAGTGAGAATATTTGCAAATATGTATAACTTTAAAAAAAACTAACCATTTTCCAAAGTGGTTTGATTGTTTTACATTCCCACCAAGAATGGTAAGAGTACCGGTTGCTCTACATCCTAACCACACTTGGAATGCTCAGTGTTAAATTTTAGCTGCTCTTGTGGGTATGTAATGGTATTTCATTGTGGTGTTAATTTGCAATTTTAATGACTAACATCTTGGTTTCCAGGCTGCTGTTATAAATACCACACAGTTGGTTATCAAAAAGAATTAATTATCTCATGGTTTTGGGGGCTGGAAAGTTTGCTTCTTCTCAGGTTGGTTGCATTGTGGTGGGCTCATAATCCTTTGGTTCCTTGGTTTTCCCATCACATGATAATGTCTTGTCCTTTCTCTTATAGGTTCCCACTGACTTCTGGCTTCTTGCTCACTCCATGGCTTTTCTTTTTTACAAGACTTCCAGTATTAGGATTAAGAACCATCCTGATTCAAAATGTCCTATTTACAATGGGTTTATACCCACAGGACTGGGATTAAGATTAAGAACATATTTTTTTTCTGGGGTACATAATTCAACCTACCATAGGCTGCTCTGGACCTCCAAAAGACATGTTCTTCCCATATGCAAAATTCATTCATTTCATCACAACACCCCAAAAGCCTTACATCATTTTAGTAACAACGTTATGAACAAAGACTCATCAAAATCAGTTATGGGTGTGATCCATCCTGGGGAAACAATTCATCTCAGTCTTTTCTTGTAAAACCTAGAAAACAAATTATCTGCTTCTAAAGTACATTGATGGGTCAATCATAGGCTAGATATTGCCATTCCAGAAGGGAGAAAATGGAAGGCAAACAGGGGTCATGGGTCTCAGGCAAGTCCAAAGCTCAGCAGGGCAAACTCCTTCAGAAGTCAAGGTCTGAAATACATCTGAGAATTGATGCTTTGTCCTCTGGTCCTGCTGGAATGGCAGTCTCACTCTTTTTAAATGCTTGTGCAAAAACCATGCTCTCCCAGAATTCTAAAATCTAGGCCCCACCTTTGTGAGCTCTGGAGTGGTGATCTCACTCTGCCTGAAACCTGGGTTGTAGACTCTACCTCTCCAAGGATTGGGATGGTAACCAAACTCTCAACACCTAGGCATAGACCTTACTGTTTCTGAGCTTTGGAGTGGAGGGAAACTCTCCCCCACATGGGGACATTAAGCTGACCCTCCAAACAAAGGAGCATACTTGCCATTTCCACACACATGGGTTTGCCCCCTATCTTGGTCCAAGGAGATCTTTTTGGTCCTGACCTCTGCTTCCATGTTTCTGCCCTTGAAGTCATTCTTCCTTCAATTCATTCCTTCTCTGTCCCTTCATTCTAGGATGGCAATGGTTCTCCACATACAAATATTGCAGAAAAATTGCTGGCTTTGCATGCAGTTCAATGGGATCCAAACCACCAGACATAAGGGTTTTTCACACATCCTTCCTGGATAATTGCTTTTCCAATCCTGACTTCTTGGATTGGAGACAGTGGCTGACTGTCTCCATGTTCAGCCACACCCTCTTTAGCAAAGGGTTGTTAGTTAAACCCTTGCGGTACCCTGTTCTCTAGAAGCTTGCTTTCTGGAAGTTCAAGGAGGGCCCTGACAGAGCTTCTTCTGGCCCTAGTCTCTGAGCATGCTATCTGCATATGGCTGAGAATTTTCAAAATCATCCATTCTTGTTCCTCTGTGCTGATTCATTTGACCCCATCTCAGTTAAAAATATTATCTTCAAAAGTTTCTATTTCCAATGGGTTCACACTCTAATGAATGGGATTAAGATTAAGAACGTGTTTTTGTTGGAGGGTACATAATTCAACATACCACAATTAATATTGAGTATCTTTTCATGTACTTATTTGCCATTTGTATATCTTCTTTGGTCAAATGTCCAGTCAAATTGTTTGCCCATTTTTTAATTGGGTTATTTGTCTTCTTATAGAATTATGAGTTATAGAGTTTGGATACAATTCCATTGTTGGATATATGCTTATCAAATATTTTCTCCTCCTAGTGTGTGTTGTCTTTTTATTTCCTTAATTCTTTTGTGGAACAAAATTTATAAATTTTGATGAAGTCTAACTCACCAATACTTACCATTATATTTCATGCTTTTGGTATACTATCTATGTCATCTTTGGCTAATCTAAGGATACTAGGGCACTCCAACGTTTACTTCTAAAAATTTTATAATTCTTGCTTTTACATTTAGGTCTATGATCTATTTCAAGTTATTTTTAACATACAGTGTATTACTTAGCCAAAAGGGGTGCTGATGCAAAATACCAGAAATCTGTTGGATTTTATGGAGTATTTATTTGGGGTAGAAGCTTACAGTTACCAGGCCATAAAGCATAAGTTACTTCCCTCACCAAAGTCTGTTGTCACGTGTTGGGGCAAGATGGCTGCCGATATCTACCTAGAGTTCAGGCTTCCTGAGATCCTCTCTTCCCAGGGCTCGATTCTATCCAGGCTCAGCTGTGTGTTTACTTCCAGGGCTCCAGCTCAAAAACTCCAAACTTCCTTCTCTGCAGTGCGGTTTCTCTGTGAGTCCCTGCCCACCAAGGGGATGGGGATGCAACATCCTACTGATGAGGACCAATCAAAACCTTAATCATTATTTAATCAAGTAAAACTGAAACCTCTGAATCCAGTATAATCTAATATGCCCAGAGGGACAGACCAGTTTACAAACATAATCCACTATCTATTTTTGGAATTCATAAACACTGTCAAACTGCTACATATGGTATGAGATAAGCATCATGGTTCATTTCTTCATATGGATATTTTATTTTTTGAATAACATTTAAAATATTTTCCTTTTCTCCATTAAATTGGTTCCTTCATAGAGAACAAATTAGCAATATACTTGTAAGTCTATTTTTGAGCTCTCTAGTCCAGAGATCAACAAAGTATTTCTGACAGGCAAATCTGTCCCCTGCTTGTATTGTACAGTTATGATAATTCTATAACATTTTTTATATGTTATTTATGGCTACTTTCATGAGAAAAAAGCAGAGTATGTGGTCTCTTAGTCTACAAAGCCTAATATATTTACCATTCTCTCCTTTATAGAAAAAAGTTTGCCAGTTCCCACTCTAGTCTGTTTCACTGACCTATATGTCTGTATTTATGTCAATACCAATAATTACTGCAGCACTGTAAGAATACTTGAAATTAGGTAGTATTAAGTCCTACAACTTTGTTCTTCTTTATCAAGATAGTTTTAATTATTATAGTTGTGACTGTCTGAAGCTTTTTGTGGGCCCGAGGAAGGATCATATTCTTGCAGCTATTCCCTTCCTGTGGGTGGGGGACATTTGATGAAGTGGATTCAGTTAGGGGGGGTCCTTTGATGGATTGCTTCAGTGGGGCATGACCTAGGGTGGGTCTTAGTCTTCTTGCTGTAGTCCTTTATAAATGGAGGACTGAAAGCAGAGAAAAAGCAGCAGAGAAACCCCAAGAGGCTGGAAGAGACAAGGCCTAGAGGACAAGGGAGAGACGAGCCTTATGCCTGATCACCCACAGCTGAGCTCAGGGAAGAGGCTGGCCAGGAGAAGGAGGCAGAGACCCAGGCTGGGAGAACCACTGTTGTGTCTTGTCATGTGGCAGGAGTCCAAGATTGCCAGCAGCCAATCTTTAGTGAGACAGCATCTTTGATGATGCCTTGATTTGGACATTTTCACAGCCTCAAAACTGTAAGCTTTAGACATAATAAATTCTGATTTATAAAAGCCAACCCATTTCTTGTATATTGCTTGGAAGCTTTTAACAAACTAAGTTAATAGTTAATTTCATTTCCTTATAAAATTTAATAATCAGCTGGTCAACTTTTACAAATAGGCTTTGTAAATTTTGATTGGGATTGCATTAAATCTATAAATTGGGAGAACTGACATCTTAAAAAGATCAAGTTTTCCAATCTATCAGTATGATATAGCCCACCATTTAATTAGGTCTTTAAGTTTCTTTCAGTAATATTTTATATTGTTCAATCTACAAACATGTCTTATACATCTTTTTCAAATTTATTTCTGAAATTTTGATATTTTTGATGGTGTAGCTATAGTAAATGATACTTAAAATTTTTTTATTTTTAATACTTGTGTATAGAAGCATAACTGCTTTTTGTATATTGGCTTATATCCTGAAACTTAATAACTCATTAATTAGTACCAGTATTTTTTTAGTAGAATATGTAAATGATCATGCCTTGTACAAATAAATAAGTTTACTTTCTCTTTCCAATTTGGATGTCTTTTATTCTTCTTGTGTTATTGCACTTCACAACAATGATTATAAAAGTGGTGAGAGCAAACTTTCTTTCCTTGTTCCCAATCTTTGGGAGAAAATATCAGTCCTTCATCAGTAATTATGTAGATTTTATGTAGCTGTAGATTTTTTGGTAGATGCCCTTTATCAGTTTAAAGAAGTTTCATTCAGCTCCTAGTTTACTGAGAGCTTTTTTGAAATCATAAATGGATGCTGAATTTTGTCAGCTACTTTTTCTGCATCCATTGAGATAGTCATGTAGTTTTCTTTTTTAGTCTGTTAATATAGCAAATTACATCGATTGATTTTTTAATGTTAACCTTGAGTTCTGGGATAAGTCCTGTTTGATCATAATAATATTTTTATATATTGCTGTATTTAACTTGATAAAATTTAGTAAAGAATGTGTCTGTGTTCATGAAAGATTTTAATCTGTAGTTTTCTTTTAATGTGTTCTTCTTGTTTTGATACTTGAGTAATGGTGTTCTCATGGAGTTAAATGGGAAGGATTCTTTCCTCTTTATTTTTGGGAGATTTTGTGAAGAATTGGCATTATTTCATTCTTAGATGTTTGGTAGACTTCACCATTGAATCCATCTACTGGAATTTTATTGTTGGAGAATTTTTAAACTGTAAATTCGATTTCTTTAATATATATGAGACTATTCAAGTTTTATTTCTTGGAGGTGATTTGATAGTTTATATCTTTTATGGAGTTTGTCAGTTTTTTCTAAATTGTCGAGTTAATTGGCATATATTTATTTAAATAATCTCTGCAGGTTCTCTAGTCATATTTCTTTTTGTATTTCTGATATTGGTAATGTATATTTTACCACTTTTTCCTGGTCAGTTTGACTAGTAATTAACCAATTTTATTGATCTTTTTAAAGAAAAAATTTATGGATTCAATGATTTTTGCTATTGTTCTCCTATTTTCTATTTCAGAGATTTCTTCTTTTTAACATTTACTTTTTTCCTACTTAATAAGTGCTTAATTTGCTATTTCTTCCCCTAGTTTCTTAAGATTGGAAAATAAGTTACTGACTTTAAAGCTTTCTGTTTCTGTAAAATTAATTTAAATTATAAATTTGTGACAGGTTCAGGCTGCTATGCAAGCTGCACTGCCACTTGGGCCATAAGATCCAGCAGTTCCAATGGTTCTGGAAATTTCAGTGGCAAATAGAGGTGCTGTCTGGAGCCTTTGTCAGGCCCCTATAGGAGAATCACAACGCAGACCCTTAGGATTTTGGAGCAAAGCCCTGCCATCCTCTACAGATAACTACTCTCCTTTTGAGAAAAAGCTTTTGGCCTGTGTATTAGTCAACCAAAGGGATGCTCATGCAAAGTACTAGAAATCTGTTGGCTTTTATAAAGGGTTTTTATTTGGGGGTAAAAGCTTACTGTTACAGGGCCCTAAAGAGTCCAACTCAAGGTACCATAAGAGATACTTCCTCACCCAAAGTCTGTTGCCACATGTTGAAGCAAGATGGCGGGTGATGTCTGTGAGGGTTCAGCCTTCCTCTCTCTCTTAAGGCTCTGTGGGTCCAGCTTCTTCCAATATCAGCTGTAGGCTGGCATAGGGCTTGTCTCTCTTCCTGGGGCTTGTTTCTTTCTGGGCTTGTGACCTTGCTCTTGCCACAAGGTCAGCTGTAAACTATCAGGTGAATGGCTCATCTCTCTTCCCAGGGTCTCTGCCATGTCTGTTTCTCTTTTCTCGTGTATCTCCTTCTGTATTCTCCTTGAGTGATTGTTCATTTATATATCCCACAAAAGGGGCAGGGACTCAAACTGAGTTGCCCTAATGACATGGTCGAATCAAAGCCCTAATCTTGACTTAATAAAGTAAAAGTGAAACCTCTGAATTTAATACAATCAAATGGGTATCAGGCCCAGAGGAACAGACTGGTTTACAAACATAATCAATATCACTTTTTGGAATTCATAAATAATATCAAACTGCCACAGCCTGCTACTGGGGCTTAGTAGAGACTGAATGCTTAATCATGGGCCACCAAGTTACCATGAGACCTGAGTTGCCTATCATGAGCTGGGTATTGTCTGACCTACCAAACCATAAAGTTGGGCATGTACAGCAGCACTCCATCATAAAGTGGAAGTGGCATATACGAGATAGGGCTTGAGCAGGTCCTGAAGGCACAAATAAGTTACATGAGGAAGCAGCCCAAATGCCCATGTCCAAGGTTACCACCCCTGCCGTGTTACCTTCTCTTTCCCAGCTCACAGTTTTATGGCCTCTTGGGGAGTCCCTTATAATCAGTTGATGGAGAAAAAGAAAACTTGAGTCTGGTTTACAGACGGTTCTGCATGATATACAGGTATCACCCAAAAGTGCACAGCTGTAGCACTGCAGCCCCTTTCTGGGATGTCCCTGAAGGATATGGTGAGGGCAAATCCTCCCAGTGGGCAGAAATTCATACAGCACACCTGGCTGTACATTTTGCTTGGAAGAAGAAATGGCCAGAGGTGCGTTTGTGCACTGATTCATGGGCTGTTGCCAATGGTTTGGCAGGAAGGTCAGGGACTTGGAAGGAACATGATTGGAAAATTGGTGACAAGGAGGTCTGGGGGAAAGGTACGTGGATAGACCTTTCTCAGTGGCAAAAAACATGAAAATATGTGTTCCATGTGAATGCTCGCCAGAGGGTGACTTCAGCAGAGAAAGAGTTTACTAATCAAGTAGATAAGATCACCTGCTCTGTGGCTAATGCTCAGCCTCTTTCCCCAGTCACTTCTGTCATTGCCCAATGAGCTCATGAACAAAGTGGCCATGTAGGTAGGGATGGAGATTATGCATGGGCTCAGCAACATGGACTTCCCCTCACCAAGGCTGACTTGGCTACAGCCACTGCTGAATGCCCAATCTGCCAGCAGCAGAGACCCACACTCAGCCCCCAATATGGCACCATTCCTTGAGGTGACCAACATGCTACCTGGTGGCAGGTTGACTACATCGGGCCACTTCCACCATGGAAGGGGCAGTGATTTGCTCTAACTGGAATAGACACATACTCTGGATATGGGTTTGCCTTCCCTGCATGCAATGCTTCTTCCAAAAGTATCATCTGTGGACTTACTAAATGTCTTATCTACTGCTATGGCATTCCACACAGCATTGCTTCTGATCAAGGAACCCATTTCACAGCAAATGATGTGCGGGAATGGGCACATGCCCATGGAATTCATTGGTCTTACCATGTTCTCCATCACCCTGAAGTAGCTGGATTGATAGAATGGTGGAATGACTTTTTGAAGACTGAATTATGGTGTCAACTAGGTGACAATACCTTACAGGACTGGGGCAATGTTCTCCAGGAGGATGTGTATGCTCTAAATCAGCATCCACTCTATGGTACTGTTTCTCCCATAGCCAGGATTCATGGGTTCAGGAATCAAAGGGTGGAAATGGGAGTGGCACCACTCACTATTAGCCCTAGTGACCCACCAGGAAAATTTTTGCTTCCTGTCCCTCAACCTTAAGCTCTGCTGGTCTATAGGTCTTGGTTCCAAAAGGAGGAGTGCTGTCACCAGGGAACACAACAATAATTCCATTGAACTAGAAGTTAAGACTGCCACCTCTCCACTTTGGGCTCGTTGTGCCTCTGAATCAATAGGCAAAGAAGGGAATTACTGTACTGGCTGGGGTGATTGATCCTGCCAATCAAGAGGAAATAGGACTGCACTTACATAATGGGGGTAAAGAAAAGTTTGCTTGGAATACAGGACATCCTCTAGGGTGTCTCTTAGTACTGTCATGACCTGTGATTAAAGTCAATGGAAAATTGCAACAACCCAATCCAAGCAGGACTAACTATGGCCCAGAATCTTCAGGAATGAAAGTTTGGGTCACCCCACCAGGTGAAGAACCACGGCCAGCTGAAGTGCTTGCTGAGGGTAATGGGAACTTGGAATGGGTGGTGGAAGAAAGCAGTGATAAATATGAGCTTTGACCATGAGACCAGTTACAAAAACGAGGAATGTAATGGTGATAAATATGTCTTCTTTGTTTTGTTATGAGTTTGATTGTATATGTACATAAAACTAATATCTTTGTTTTCTTCCCTAACCTTTTCCTTATCATATGACATAAGTTGTGTTAGTTTCATGTCATAATATTTAAGGATGTCAAGTTTAAGAGTGAACATTACCCAAGGACTTGCACCCTATTCTGCCAGGAATTAGTGCATTTCTGGTTGTATGCAGGACAGTTAAATATTGTTATGTGGAAATATATATATGTATGTATGTCTGTTATTGTTTTTGTTTAGAGGCCAAGTATGATTTAATATGATGTGTATGGCTGCCAAGTTGACAAGGGGTGGACTGTGATGTTTAGGCTAATGTGTCAACTCGGCCAGGTAATGGTGTCTAGCTGTTTGGTCAAGCAAGCCCAGGATTAATTGTAATACAAGGACATTTATGGACTTTAATCATCAGTGAGTTGATTACATAAACGGCTGATTTTATCTACAATCAACCAAGGATATTGCCGTCAACAATGAGAGATATTTTATCCAATCAGTTGAATACATTAAAAGGGAAAGTGATTTCAGCATTCAGAGAGAATTTCCAGCTCTACTTCAGACAGCCATCATCTCCCAGGAACTCATCAAGGACCTTCATTAGAGCCCCTGGTTTTCAGCCTGCCTGTGGAATTTGGATTTGTGCATCCCCAAGGTCACGTGAGAGAATTTTATAAAATCTCATGCTATTTATAGATACCTCCTGTAGCAGTTTGGCAGTTTGATATAGTTATGAATTCCAAAAATAGATACTGGATTATGCTTGTAAACTTGTCTGTTCATCTGGGCATGCTTAAGTTATGATTAGGGCATTGATTTCGCCACATCAGTAGGGCGTTGAGCCCTGCCCCTTGGTGGATGAGGTCTCAAAGATAAAAGACATGGCAAAGGACAGAGTTGGAGTTTTTTGATGTCGGAGTTCTGATAAGGAAGGAGAGAAGGCCCTGGGAAAAGAAACGAGTTGTTCACCTGAGAGTTCACAGCTGGCCTTGTGGAGAGAGGCAAATCCTAGAAAGCCTCAGAGTCTACAACTGACCTTGTGGAGGAAACAGAGGAACTGGGCCCGGAGAGAAACAGAGCCCTGGGAAGAGAGGAACCCAAGAAGCCTGAACCCTGGCAAACGTGGGCAGCTGTCTTGCTCCAACATGTGGCAACAGACTTTGGTGAAGGAAGAAACTTATGCTTTATGGCCTGGTAACTATAAGCTTCTACCCCAAATAAATGCCCTTTATAAAGACCAACAGATTTCTGGTATTTTGCATCAGCACACTCTTGGCTGACTAATACACCTCCTTTCAGTTCTGTTTCTCTAGAGAACTCTGACTAATACACCTTATTTCACAATTTTTTTTCATTCGTTTTTTTTAGAGCACTTGAAGGTTTACAGAAAAATCAAGCAGAAAGCAGAGTTCCTACATACCCCTCCCACATGCAGATTTCCATGTTATTAAGATTTTGCTTTAGTTGATAACTTTGTTATAACAGTTAAATAATATTACTATAATTATATTATCTAGTATAGACCATAGTTTACATTAGGGTTCATGCTTTGTGTTGTACAGTTCTATGTTTTCTAATTTTTGTTCTGGTAACATATATATAACCTAAAATTTCCCATTTCATCCACTTTCAAATACCCAATTCAGTGGTATTAACAACATTCAAAATATGCCAGCATCACAACCATCCACTACCAAAATGTTTCCATCACACCAAACAGAAAATACCAATAAAAGATTAGCTCCCTGTTTCCTGCCCTACCCAGGCTTTGGTGGCCTGTATTCTAGTTTCTGATTCTATGAATTTTCATATTTTAATTATTTCATGTAAGTGTGGCCATACAATGTTTGTTTTTTTATGTCTGGCTTCTTTCATTCAACATGATGTCTTCAAGTTTCATACACGTTGTTGTACATATCAGAACTTCGTTCCTTTTTGTGGATGAATAATATTTCATTGTATCTATATACTATATATGCTTATACATTCATTTGATAATGGACACTTAGGTTGCTTCCATCTTTAGGTAATTGTGAATAACATTGCTAGGAACATTAGTGTGCACATGTCTGTTCAAGTCCCTGCTTTCAATTCTTTTGGATAAATACCTACTATTGGGATTGCTGGTCATATGATAATTCTATACTTAGCTTTCAGAGGAACCACCAAACTTGATTTCCACAGTGGCTGTACCATTTTACATTCTCACCAACATTGAGCAAGTGTTCTTATTTTCTCCACATACCCTCAGATATTTGTTACTTTCCTTTTTAAAAAATAGTGACCGTTATAGTGGTGTGAAATGGTATCTCATTGTGGTTCTGAATTGTGCTTCTCCAAAGGTTAATGATATTGAGCATCTTTCAATGTGCTTATTGGCCATTTGTGTCATTTCTTTGGAGAAATGTTAATTTAAGTCTTTTGCCCATTTTGAAATTGGGTTGCTTGTTATTTTGGTTGTTGAGATGTAGAATTTCTTTATATATTCTGGATACTAAACCCCTATCTATGTGGTTTCCAAATATTTCCTACCATTCTATAGGTTGTCTTTTTACTATCATGATAAAGTCCTTTGATGCACAAAAGCTTTTAATTTTGATGAGGTCCCATTTATCTACTCTTTCTTTTGTTGCTTGTGCTTTTGGTGTAAAGTCTAAGAAACCATTACCTAACACAAGGTACTGAACATATAATCCTATGTTTTCTTTTGGCATTTTTACAGTTTTTGTACTTATATTTAGGTCTGTGTTCCATTTTGATTTAATTTTTATATATGGAGTGAGGTATCTTTTACATATGGATACTTAGTTTTCTCAGCACCATTTGTTGAAAAGACTATTCTTTCCCCATTGAGTGGACTTTATACCCTTCTAAATTTCAATTGGCCATAGATGTAAGGTTTACTTCTGAACTCTGAATTTGATTCCATTGGTCTATATATCTGTCCTCACGCCAGTAGCACACTGATTTAATTACACTAAACTTGTAATTAGTTTTAAAATTGGGAAGTGTGAGTCTTTCAATTTCATTCTTAATTTTCAAGATGGTTTTGGCTATTTGGTACCCCTTATACTTCCATATGAATTTGATGATAGGCTTTTTCATTTCTGCAAAGAAGACTTGGAATTTAATTGAGATGGCTTTGAATTTGTTAATCACTTTGGATAGAATTGACATCTTGACACTATTTATTCTTCCAATCCATGAACATGGAATGTACTTCCATTTGTTTAGGTCTTTTTAAATTTCTTTCAGCAATGATTTGTAGTTTTCTGTATACAGGTGCTTTGCATCCTTGGTTAAATTTATCCCTAGATATTTGATTCTTTTTGTTGAAATTGTAAATGGAATATTTTTCTTGCTTTCCTCTTCATTTTGTTCATAAGTGTTGTATAGAAACAACACTGGTTTTTGCATGTTAATTTTCTAACTCTCTACTTTGCTAATTCATTTATAGGTTCTTGTACATTTCTTGTGGATTTTTCAGAATTTTCTCTATATGATCATGCTATTTACAATTAAGGAAAGTTTTCTTTCTTACTTTCCAATTTTTATGCCATTTATTTCTTTTTCTTGTCTGATTCTTCTGCCCAGAACATCCAGTACAATGTTGAATAACAGTGGTGACAGTGGATGTCCTTGTCTTGCTCCTGATCTTAGAGGGAAAGCATCCAGTTTTTCACCACTGAGTATGATTTTAGCTGAAGTCTTTTCACATATACCTTTTATAATTTTGAGGAAGTTTCATTTTATTTCTAGTTTTCAGTTTGTTTTAATGAAGAAGAGGTACTGGATTTTGTCAATACCTTTTCTGCATCAATTGAGATAATCATGTGGTTTTTTCCTTTGTTATATTAATGTGGTGTATTATATTAATTGAATTTCTTATGTTGAAACCATGCTTGCCTATCTAGGATTTATCCCACTTGATCATGGTGTATAGTTTTTTAAATGTTGTATTTGATTTTCTAGTGTTTTGTTAAGATTTTCTCACTTATATTTATAGGGATATTAGTCTGTAATTTATTTTCTTGTGGTATTTTTTATCTGATTTTGCTATTTAGATTATTCTGTCCTCAGAATGGGTTAGATGGTATTTCTTCCTTTACAGTTTCTCCAGAAAATCTCTTGGAATGTTTGGTAAATTTAACCAGTGAAGCCATTTTGTGCTAGGCTTTTCTTTGGAGCAGTTTGATTATTGAGTCAATTTTTTTTACCTTTTATTGGTCTGTTGAGCTCCTCTGTTTCTTATTGGGTCATTGCAGGTAGTTTGTATATTTTAAGGAATTTGTACATTTCATCTAGGTTATCTACTTTGTTGGCATGCAATTGTTCATATTATCCTCACAATTCTTTTTATTTCTGTGGGGTCATTAGTAATGTTCCCCAACTTATTTCTTTTTTTCTTTGTCAGTCTATCTAAAGGTTTGTTGATTTTATTGACCTTTACAAAATGAAACTTTTAGCCTAATTGATTCTCTTAATTGTTTTTTCCCCTATATTTCATTTATCTCTGCTCTAATCTTTATTTCCTTCTTTCTGCTCACTTAGAATTAAGTTTGCTCTTCTTTTTCAGGTTCCCCTAGTTCTATAGTTAATTTTCTGATTTGAGGTCTTTATTCATTTTTAATGTAACCATTTAGAAGTATAAATATCCCTCTCATCACTGCCTTTGCTATATCCTATAAGTTTTGGTACGTTGTGTTATCATTTTTACTCACTTCAAGATATTTCCTAATTTCTGTTATGATTTCTTCTGTGACCCATTTGTTGTGTAAGTGTGTTTTTTTAAAAAAATTCCATATATTTGTGAATTTTCCAGTTTTCCCTTTGCTATGTATTTTTACCTTTATTCCACTGTGGTCAGAGAAGATATATTGTATGATTTCAAAATTTTAAATTTATTGAGCCATTTTCTTTCCTAACATATGGCATATTCTGGAGAATGACCCATATGCCCTAGAAGAGAATGTATGTTTTGTTCTTGCTGGGTGAAGCTTTTTATATAAGTCAGGTCTAGTTGATTTAAGGTATTGTTTAAGTCTTCTATTTCCTTACTGATCTTCTGTCTAGATGATCTGTCCATTATTCAAAGTGGTGTACTGAGTCTCCTATTATTAATATAGAAGTGTGATTTTCTCCCTTAAATCTGTCAATATTCACTTAATATGTTTTGAGTCTCTACTATTAGGTGCATCTATCTTTATAATTGTTATGTCTTCTTGTTTAATTGACCCCTTTATCAGGATATAGTGACCTTCTTTGTTCCTTGTAACAATTTTGACTTAAAGTTTATTTTATCTGATGCTAGTATAGCTCTTCAGCTCTCTTTTGTTACTATTTGCATGGAATATAGTTTCCTTCTTTCCCTTTCAAACTATTTGTTTCTTTGAATTGAAAGTTAATCCCTTGTAAACCAAATATAATTGGGTCATGCTTTTAAAATTTATTCTGCCAATCTCTACCTTTTGACTAGAGAGTTTAATCTATTGCATTTAACTAATAGAAATGCAAGACTTTTTGCCATTTTGCTATTTTGTCTTTGCAAGCTGTATACTTTTTAATTATACATGGTATCTGATGAATTAATTCTTTATTCCTAGTTTCATAGTATTTTGTTTTATGTCGTTAACTGTTTTGGGTGCCTTCTTATGTCATTCTGTATATATTTTTAAAATATTTTTTTTGTGATCATCATGGAACCACAAAGATTTATCATCCTAAGTCTATAATAATCATGTTTGATTTGATACCTACTTATTTTGAACAGCACACACACATGATGTTCCTATGCCCTTCTGCCCCCTCCTTTTTGTAGTAGATGTAATAAATTATATATTTGTACATTGTATATACAAAGCCATAGATTTTCATTACTTTTTTATGCTTTGCCTTTTAGAACTTGCAAGAATTAAAAATTATAGTTACAAAACAAAAATTCAATGTCATAGCAGTGGCATTTATAATTAACCATGTGGTTACCTTTACCAGAGATCTTTATTTTCTATATCACTTCAGTCTACTGCTGAGTGGTCTTTCCTTTCAGTCTGAAGAACTTCCTTTAGCACTGCTTGTAGAGCAGGTCTAGGGATGACAAATTCCCTCAGGTTTTGTTTATTTGAGAATGTTCTAATATCTACCTTATTTTTGAAAGACATTCTCACCAGATATAAAATTTTTGGTTGGCAATTATTTTCTTTCAACACTTTAAGTACTTTTTACTACTGCCTTCTGGCCTTCATGGTATCTGATGAGAATTTGGCACTTCATCTTATTCAGGCTCCCTTGTACATAACATGTTGCTTTTCTCCCACTGCTTTCAGAATTACTTCATAGTCTTTGGCATTTGATAATTTTACTATACCATGTGTGGGCATGGTTCTCTTCAAGTGTTTCTTTTCCTATTTGGGGTTAGTTGGGCTTCTGAAATGGGTATATATATATATATATTTTTCATTAAATTTGGGAATTTTTCTGCCATTCGTTCCTTGAATATTCTTTTTGCCCCTTTCTCTCTTTCTTCTTCTGGGACTCCCATAATGTATACATTGTTTTACATTATGTTGTCTCACAGGTCTCTTAGGCTATGTTTACTTTTTCATTCTTTTTCCTATGTTCCTCTTCCTAAATCATTTCAATTGTCTTTTCTCACATTCACTAATTCTTTCTTGGGCCAGCTCCAATCTGCTTTTGAAACTCTTAAAGGAATTTATTATTTTAGTTATTGTGGTTTTTAAACCCAGTATTTCTCTTTGGTTCCTTTTGTAATTTCTATCTCTCTGTACAGATTCTCATTTTGTTCATTTATATCCTTTAGTTCTTTCTCTGATTTTCACTTATTTTTTTCATCATATTATAGATCTTTTAAAAGACTTTTAAAGATGTTTCCAAAAGTCTGGTCTTTGTTGATGGTTTCTAAAGTTTTATCTTGTTTCTTTGCATGGGTCCTGATATGCTTTTTCTTTGTTTTATAATATTTTGTTTCACACTACACGTTTTAAGATTTTAATGTTAACTCTGGAATTTAGTCCTTGAGTTGTCTGTTCTGTAGCTTTTCCCCCCCAGCTAGTGAAATGACAGATATTTCCTTGAGTATCAGGAGGTAACAAAAACAAATAGTCGAAAGCAAAAAAATACTTTCACAGTTCTTTCGGATTGGTTCTGTGTTAGCTGGTACTCTCCTTTGAATTTAGTCCTCCTACCAAGAAGAAAAGCTCAAGGTTAAATCATGGCGCTCTCTCTGTCTCTTCTGAGCATGCATATTTTCCTTGACATATGCTTCTGGTCTGAGAAACGCCCCCATATGTATGGATCAGAATGCCCCCTCTACTCCCTTTTAAATAGGTTCCCCTGCCCTGGGTTTTTTATTGTATTTCTTGAAGTCAGTAATCCTTTGGCCCAGTCCACTTAGATATGATTGCTTCTCTTTTGGCTTTCAAGAGTGTAAGCTTCTGCTTGCAGGGCTAGTTTTGGGATGGTAAGCCAGAGATGAGTTCCTGCTCATTCCTTCAGGCTGCCACTTGATATATTGGTATTGACATACAGGTACTCCAATATGCACAGAGAGGTTACTCTTCCTCTTCTGAAGAGGGCCAGATACTCACAATGAGAGAGCAGGCTACTCTTCCTCATTCTGTGGAGGGAGTAGGAAAGGGCAGCAAGATTTCCAGGAGCTTTTCCTACCTTTTAATGCTGCATTAAAAAAAATTGTCATTCATCCTATTACTCTAATCTGGTTTCCAGAATACTGAGGAAGTAGAACTGCCAGTTTTTTTGTGATTATTTAAAGAAGACTATTACATGTCCATGGACTGGAAGATGAAAATTCATTTAGATTTCTTTCATACCCAAACTGATTTATAGATTTAATGCAATCCCAATAAAAATTATATCATTTTTTACAAAAAGCTAATCATGAAATTTATTTGGAAGGGCAAGGGGCCCAGAATAGCCAAAAACATATTGAAAAAGAAGAGTGAAGTTAGAGGAATCACACTACCTAAATTTAAAGCATTCTACAAAGATACAGTGGTCAAAATGGAATGGTATTGGCATAAAGATAGACATACTGACCAATAGAACCTCACATATATAGTCAACTGATAAAATGTATTTTTTATTTATTTTTTAAAAGATACTTAGATTACATAAAATGTTACATAAAAAAATATAAGGGATTCCTATATGCCCCACTCCCCAGACCTCCCACTTTCCCCCACATTAACAACTTCTTTCATTAGTGTGGTACATTCATCGCAATTGATGAGCACATTTTGGAGCATTGCCACTAAGCATGGATTATAGTTTACATTATAGTTTATACTCTCTCCCACTCAATTCTGTAGGTTATGGCAGGATATATAATGGCCTGTATCTGTCATCACAATGTCATTCAGGTCAATTCCAAGTCCTGAAAATGGCCCCATATTACACCTGTTTTTCCCTTTCCCTGACTTCAGCACCCCCAGTGGCCACTGTCTCCACATCAATGATATAATTTCTTCCATTGCTAGAATCACAATAAGTCTATAGTAGAATACCAGCATCATCTCTCTAGTCCATATTTTATTCCCAAATCCTGAGGATTCTGGGATGGTGATGCCCATTCCACCTCTAATTGAGAGGGGACTTCGATCTCATATGGCTGATGGATGGGACTCACTTGCATGCAGTTGTAGACTCTCTTGGTTTCTTGGCGTGGTGGTTGTCCATCCTCACCTCCTTGTTAGTTGTCCTGGGTGAGTCCAATGAATTGGAGAGTAGGTGTTGCAACTCAAGGCCAAGAGTAGGTGTTGCAACTCAAGGCTCAAGGCCCAGCTGGCACATGGACAGCTCAGAGATTCAAGTATCTTGAAAGTATACCTACTAACTCCAGCACCAGCTATAGGTTCACATAAAAGGGATAGAAGAGGCATGTATAGAGAAGTCACATCTGAGTCCAATGCTGTCACACTTGGAAGCACAATCTCCAAAGTAGGGCCCACTGGCAAGGTGCCAAACTCTGGAGTTATCTGCCATGACTGTAGGATCTGGGTGTCTCCAGAGCCCTCAGGAGCCTCACTGTTTAGGGGTAGTTTCTACTTTGGCCATCTATGAGATCCTGCTGAAACATGCATAAGTGTTACCTCTATGATGACCTTCTGACTCACTTTGAAGTCTCTTAGCCATATAAACTCATTTGTCTTTACTTTTTCTCCCTTTTATTCAAGGTCTTTTTCCAGTTGTATCACCAGCCAGTGCTTGGTAGTAATCCCTCGGTGCCAGGGAGGCTTATCCCTGGGAGTCATGTCCCTTGCTGGGGGGAAGGTAATGCATTTATATGCTTAGTTTGGCTTAGAGAGAGGCCACATTTTAGCAACAAGGAGGCTTTCAGAAGGTAACTCTTAGGCACCCTATAACACTAGGCTATGTTGCAAATTCAAAAGCAAAAGGCTCACAAGCATAGTCATCAATATTAAGTGCCCATCAATGGGCCATCCTTTTTCACTAGTCATTGACTCTGTACTTGGGGGATTGTTGCTGTTACACCAGAGAATGTGACAGAGCTCTCCAAGATGGGGATTCAATAATCTTTCAGTTGTTTTGTGAATCTCTACTCACTGTGGCAGTGCCCCATGAACATTTGAACATGTTTAATACCTTATGTATATGCCCAGGTGAACTTCCTCCCATATATTCCCCATCACTGACACCCCACACCACTGATTCTCCCCTGCCATAGTTGTAACCCTTCTATGACCCAAAACCTCTTCAAAAATGAAGCCAAGAATACCACCAAATTCGATTAATAAGAAAATGAAATAATAATGATAGGTTTAAAAATAAGAAATACATAATAATACATAAGAATACATAATAATTTAGAAAAACTAAAATAAATTAAAAGAAATTGGGGTATTAAAAATGAAAAATATTAAAAAAAATTTTTTTTGACATTTTACCTTTCATCACTGTAATATCTGTTGTTTTGTATGCACAGTGGCATTTTCTTCCACCACTTCCCCAGTGTCTCACTCTTTTTTTTATTTTGTCTTCAAAGAAGTTTTAGGTCACAGTGAAGTTACGTACAAAATATAGGGGACTCCCATACACCCAACATCCTCCCCGTTTTCCTCCCTCCCTATTAATAACCTTTATACATGTGGATGGTACATTTGTTATAACTGATGTACAAATATTGAAACATAGCTACTAACCATGGTCAATGGTTTACACCATGGTTTACCTTTTGGACCACACACTTCTATAAATTTTTGATGATATTTAACATGGCCTGCATCTATCACCGCAAGATCATGAAGAACACCTCCACTGCCCCGTAAATAACCCCTCTTCCTGTCTTCCATCTATTCTATTCCTCCTTCCCCCTCCCCTCAGGGCCCATGGCAACCACCAGGCTTCACTCCCTGAAGGACAGAGTCATAGATATTTGCTACAATGCTGAGGACTTGACACACTAGTCTGTCCTCCCCTATTAGAAACTGCCCATGCTCTCGAGAGACACGCTCCCCTGTGTTTGAGAACATATTGGGTCTCCCCATCATGGGAGTTCAACACCTTCCCACTCATTATGTGGGTCTCCCCCCACTGATACAGCACACTATGACAAAATGATAACTCACACATTCTCTAGAAGAATGCCCCAGGTGTGCCCTGTCCCAAATGACCCCCAATCCAACACCCTAAACCAGTAACCCTTCCTTGTCATATTGCCAAATGAGTTTTCTGAACATTGTAGTTTCTCCCACTTACCCACCAATCCTCAGTGTTCACCTGATCCCTCCTCTAACCCTCCCTCCAGTTCAATGGACTGTCCAACCTATCCTCCCCACCCTACCCCCTGTCAAGTTTGTACCGCCCAACCTAATAGTATCCCTACACTCTGTCATATCCCTTCACTGCATAACTACTCATTTTTACCTTATCATAGATTTCACCCGTACAGGCGTTGGCTCTCAACCTTCTTTTCCCTTTCTGTTTCCTGTAAACCTATCTTCCAGTCTCTAGCTCTCTGAGTGGGTTCGATTTGCTTAATTCGTGTCAGAGAGGTCATGTAATATTTGTCCTTTATGCCTGGCTTGCTTCACTCAACATAAGGTCCTCAAGATTCATCCATGTTATCCTGTGCATTAGTACTATATTCCTTCTTACAGCTGAGTAATATTCTATTGTATGTATATACCACATTTTGTTTATCTGTTCATCTGTTGATAGGCATTTGGGTTGATCCCAACTTTTGGCAATAGGGAATAATGCCGCAATGAACATTGGTGTGCATATATCTGTTTATGTCCTTGCTTTCAGTTCTTCTGGGTATATACCCAGCAGTAGAATTGCTAGGTCATATGGCAGATCTATAGTTAGTTTTTTTGAGGAACCGCCAGACTGTCCTCCACAATGACAGGACCATTCTACATTCCCACCCACAGTAAATTCCTCCACATCCTCACCAACACTTGTAGTCCTCTGTTTTTTTAATGGTCACCAGTCTGATGGGTGTAAGATGGTATCTCAATGTAGTTTTTATTTGCATTTCCCTAATAGCTAGTGATGTTGAGCATCTTTTCATGTGCTTTTTAGCCATTTGTATTTCTTCTTTGGAGAAGTGTCTGCTCAAATCACTTGCCCATTTATTAAATGGGTTGTTCATCTTTTTATTTTTGAGATATAAGATTTCTTTATATATGCTGGATATTAAGCTCCAATCAGATACATGGTTACCAAATATTTTCTCTCTTTGGGTAGGCTGTCTTTTCACTTTCTTGACAAATTCCTTTGAGGTGCAATAGGTTTTAATTTTGAGGAGGTCCCATTTATCTATTTTTTCTTTTGCTGCTTGTGCTTTGGTGTGAAGTTCATGAAGCCATTTCCTTTTGCAAGGTCCTATAGATGCTTCCCTACATTATCTTCCAAGGTCTTTATGGTCTTGGCTCTTATATTTAGATCCTTGATCCATCTTGAGTTGATTTTTGTATAAGATGTGAAATAGAGTTCCTCTCTCATTCTTCTGGATATGGATATCCAGTTCTCCAAGCACCGTTTGTTGAAGAGGCCATTCTCTCCCAGTTGTGGGCTTGATGGACTTATCAAATATCAGATGACTGTATATGCGAGGATCTATATCAGAGCTCTCAATTTGTTCCATTGGTCAGTATGTCTATCCTTGTGCCAATACCATGCAGTTTTGACCACTGTAGCTTTGTAGTATGTTTTAAAGTCAGGTAGTATGATTCCTCCAATTTCATTTTGCTTTTTCAATATGTCTTTGGCTATTAAGGGCCTCTTGCCCTTCCAAATAAATTTCTTAGTTTTTCCAATTCATTAAAAAGTGCTGTGTTGATTTTTATTGGGATTACATTAAATCTGTTGATTAGTTTGGGTAGGATAAGCACCTTAATGATATTTAGTCTTCCTATCCATGAACAGGGAATATTCTTCCATTTATTTGTCTTCTTTGATTTCCTTTAACAGTGTTGTATAGTTTTCCGTATATAAGTCCTTTACATCTTTAGTTAAATTTATTCCTAGGTATTTGATTCTTTTAGTTACTTTTGTAAATGGTGTTTGTTTTTTTATTTCCTCCTCTGATTGCTCATTATTGGTGTACAGAAATGCAACTGGTTTTTGTGCATTGATCTTAAAACCTGTGACTTTACTGAACTCATTTATAAGTTCTAGAAGCTTTGTTATAGGTTTCTTAGGGCTTTCTATGTATAGGATCATGTTGTCTGCAAATAGTGAAAGTTTTACTTCTTCCTTTACAATTTGGATGCCTTTGATATCTTTTTCTTGCCTCTGTGCTCAAGCAAGTACTTCTAAGACAATGTTAAATAGGAGCAGTGAAAGTGGGCATCCTTGTCTTGTTCTCGATCTTAGAGGAAAGGCTTTTAGGATTTCACCATTGAATATGTTAGCTGTGGGTTTTTTATATATACCCTTTATCATGTTCAGAAAGTTTCCTTCTATTCCTATCTTTTGCAGTGTTTTTTTTTTTTTTTCATCAGGAAAGGGTGCTGTATTTTGTTGAATGTTTTTTCTATGACTATAGAGATGATCATGTGATTTATTTTCTTTTGATCTGTTTATGTGGTGTATTACATTGATTGATTTTCTTATATTGAACCATCCTTGCATACCTGGGATGAACCCCACTTGGTCATGGCATATAATTCATTTGATGTGTTGTTGAATTTGAGTAGCAAGTATTTTGTTGAGGATTTT
>JAQZBX010031573.1:13894-21394 GCA_029593785.1 Cabassous unicinctus | reverse complement strand
CTCAGCTCATCAAGTGGTTTAGCAATTTCCGTGAGTTTTACTACATTCAGATGGAGAAGTATGCGCGTCAAGCCATCAATGATGGGGCCACCAGTACCGAAGAGCTGTCTATAACCAGAGACTGTGAGCTGTACAGGGCTCTGAACATGCACTACAATAAAGCAAATGATTTTGAGGTAGGAACTAATCTTTACTTTTTGGTCATCTCCCTTTTCCTTTTTTAAATGCATTTTCTTTCAAAAAAAAATTCCCAAATCTGTCTTGAATTCTAACATCACCATCCCTGAGTAGAGTAATAGAGCAGCAATGGGGAGTTCCACGTCGTATCCATCAGAATCACAGAAGATAGCCCACTTCCATTTCTTTTCCCATTCCCTGGCTCTGCTGCTTGTATGAAGGGTTTAATGGGCCATGGAGAAGGGAACTGGAGAATCCAAGGAAGATGGAAGCAAGGAGCAAAAGCAGATATTTTAGTGTCTCCCTTTCCAGGGCAAAGGTCTCTGCCCCAACAGGCATTTTTCATATTTAAGTTTTGGGAGGACAGTTGAGCTGAAATGTGCTATATGCAATGGCAACTGGAAAAGGTGTTTTCTAAAGTCTGGAAATGTTGGAAGGGGAGTGAGTCCATGGTTTTTTAACTCCTATAGATATTTATTTCCTTTATGGAGGAAATAGTATGAGAATTTACTAAATATAGATCATAAGAGATCCATCAACATCTTTTTTGTGTGTTTTTTGTCCTTGTTTTTATTCTTTTGAAGGAGAGGTTTCATGCCTTCATTGTGCATATGTGTGGCTCACAAGCATGCGGCTGGTTGTTCCTACACTTTAAGAGTAGTATATATCTATGATATGCATATTCTAGATAGACACAAAGCAGTGTAGACAATCCCCAGAAAGCAATATCCATGTAACAATGAAAGAGTGTGACTATGAGTAAGGCATTTCCAGTGTTGTGTCTCAGCAAACAGTTTTCATCATAACATGATGACTCTACAAGACAATACCAGCAAATCTCCCAGTACTCACAAAGGCATTTTGCTGAGCCCTGCTGGCTGAGGCAACAATAGTTGGAGCTATAATGTAGCCAGAATTCTGCAGTCTGAAACCCCTGATGATGAGTGGACAGGCTGTGGGTTGATCAAGTTGGTCCATTTCTTGTACTATCTTGGGGTATACTGAAGGAATTTTCTCTTCCACATCTGCTAATGCTGGGGTCTTGTATTAGTATTTTTGCCTTCCTTGTGTGGATAGGGACCCATCAAAACCCAGGAAGCTCTCGACTTTGGAACAGAGAGGGGTACCTTGGTATGGCTTTGTCAATAATGGGACCTGATTCCCAGTGTCTTCCCTGCTTGCCCATTCCTTTTTCAGGCCCTTTCCCCACTGTTTTTGGCAGTGCAGGTTAATTACAGTGGGTTATAAAGAGCTGAAGCTCAGCTTTGGAAAAGTCATGGTTTTTTACTTTGAAAGTTTGAATGGTTACACTATAGGCTACCAATTTATCTTTGCTATCCAAGTCAAATATATTTTCTTGCCAAACATGAGGTAAATTAAATTTTTCTTTTGTTGAACACATAAAAGGTGAAGATCCTCCTTGTATTGCTTTACTATTTTAAAACCTCTGCTGTAACTGAGCACTGGTTTACCATATTGGCAGAACACTCTTAACAGATTTCTTCTAAAGCAGAAGGATATGGTTATAGTTAAACATTATGAAGACATCTTAATCTAGAGCTTCAGTTCTTTTTTTCTTTCTGATAAGTCTATTGCTCAAAACCTCAAGCTAAGAGACTTCGATCATGTGCTAGTGAACTATTTACAGTTTATGACATGAATTTTGGGTTGGCAGCATGCATCAAGCTTCATAAAATAATTGCCCAAGATGCATGGGATGATTTCTGCATATTTGCTGTATAACATACTCAAGAGAGCAAATCCTTAAAGTGCACATTAGGATTTGCAAGGGTTGTTTAAACCTTACCTGGATGGAATTTAATCCCCTGCTCACAGCTCAAGGGCCAAAATGGTACAAACAGGGGATGGCGGGCATCAAGCGGTACCCAACAAGCTGCTCCATTTAGCATCATCTAAATCCTCTTTTAATATGATTAACATCTGATATTTCTCTCTTTGTGAATCATATCCATTTTCAGCCAGGCCACTTCTTTATCTGCAGTGTCTATTTTAAGACTGCTTCAGTGCAAGGAGTATGGGGCCTAGGGTGGAATTTTGTCACTTCTCATGTGACTTCAGACAAGTTACTAGACTATTCTGGTTCTAATTCCTCTTACTCTTAAAAGCAGGATATTGCCAGAAATGTGGTGAGAAAGAAGCCAGACCATGGATTCTGCCCTCTTCCCTCACACCCTCATATATAGGTACATACACACACATACGCTTATTCACAGAGGATTCTCCTTTTACTCAGTAGTTTTTAATTTAGCCTCTCGGTTTGGCACATTTACTAACAAAAGCTTCAGATAAGGTGATCCCTTCTTTTCCATGCCTTTGTGCACGGAGGTCAGTGCTTAAGTGAGATGCTTAAAAAGCCTCTGGCCTTATCGTTGTAGCCGTAGCAGTGTTCTTTTTTAGCCAAAAGTAGACACAGCACCTCGAGCCGAATACCTCAGCTGATATCTTGTGTGCTGCTTCACTTTGTATTTAATTGTCGAAGTAAAATGAATCTGTGGCTTAAGCACAAGCCAGGGAAGAGGAAGACAGAGTAGAGAACTATACACCTTATTTCTTTTTCAATTCTTAAACGGAGATACGGATGTGGTAGAGATACTCTAAAGTTGTAGCTACATGATGCCTCAACATCCAGGTAATTGAAAGGGCTATATTAACTCACCTGAGTATTAGCTGGTCAAATAATGAAATGCCTTATTGATTGCGTTTTTAAGTTTCTCCACCCATGGTTTGTAGCAATCATAAAATAGCTAATATTTCTTGACCGTTTTCCAGGTTGCAGGCACTCTTCTGAGAGTTTCCTGACGCCACATTATTTAATGTGAGCATTAGTAATGGTTCTCATATAATAAAGAGAAAAGCTTCAGTGTTCCTGAAGCTTTGTGGTTTATAAAGTAGTTATGGATGGGCAGGGGCAGGGAGAGAGATAGGGGCCTGAGGTGCAGCCAGTGATTTCTCCCCCACACCCCATTCCTACTTTTTCCCTTCTTCATTCTCTCTCCTACTCCTTGTCTTTTTTCAGCTTTCTGCTCTTGTCTCTGCCTCTGTCGTAAACTCGCTGGTGGCACCTCTGTCGTTGCTTAGCCCCCTCCCTCCACAACCTCTGCGACTGGTGACTCTAGAGGCCGGAGAGGTTGCCGACCCCTGGCCTACAGGAAAATAAAGCAGATGGGGAAGGTTTATCAGCAAAGAGGGAGTGGCTTGTGCCACTTTCCTATTCTAGGCCCTGCATTTCCTGGCCCCTATGAGTCAGGACCTTCCAAGTGACAGGAGAGCTTGTTCTGCCTTTTGTATTAGTCTACACAGTTGCAAAGATTCTTGGCACAGCGTTCAGACTTAGGGTGGTGAGAGCTTGAGAAGACCCAGGGGATGTGGAAGAAGACACTAAAGGAAAAAAAAAAAAAGAACTACGCTTTTAGTTTGTGCTAAAGGGGGAAGTTGGCAAGATACCATGGGGCGGGACTTCTCCACTCTGAATGTGAGTTTGCAAAGGTGTGCAAGAGAGGGGCGTTGGAGTACACCCTGCATCTTTCGCTCACTCCTGCTTCTCACATTTAATGAGGTTGGCAACAATAAATTTGCCTTTCCAGGTGTTGTGGTATATATTCTCACTTCACTTTGAAGAGCGTCCAAAAAAAATTTTTTTTTTTTTTTATGTGGTGGAAAGGAGGTTTGGGATTCCTTCCCAGTTTTTAAATCATACCGACGCTTCTTACTTTAGGGACACTGTGAGTTCGGTTTTACTGTTTTCCTGTTTCCCTCATAACTATGTCAGGTAAAGAAGGTAATGAACATTATATGGTGCAGCTAAGAAAGGCAGAATGATCCAAAAGTTTTGAGGTTTGGGGTGGCCTGGGGCAGCTGAGAAAAGAATGTGAGTGACATCTTATCCAGGCACATCGGAGCACTCTTTCTCGTCCTGGGGTGCCATGAGGTAGCTTCTCCCCACCCCCACCCCCAGGAAGTAATCCTTAGGCCCCTCAGCAGCTAATCATTCACCTGTGGAAGGGTTCAAGTTCCCAGTAAGAGTGACTAACCTCCTTTCCCTTCAGTGAAGACCTGGGGTTTGGGATGGAAGTCTTAAGAATAGATAGAATGGGAAACTTGATCCACTGATCTTCAGGTTTGTAAATGCCACTTCCTAAGGCACTAATATCTCACTAGGAAGATGCTCCATCATAGAGCCTGTGTGTTTGACATTTTTCTAGGTGACGTGTCACAGGCAAGAATTGTCTTCCACAAACTCATGTGTTTTCTCATTTCCTCTTGGAAAGAGAAAATTTAAAAGCAGCACCCCTCACATAACCTACCCCCCCCCACACACACACATGAACACACCTACTGTATATCTTTCTCTCCACCATCTCTACCACCATTCCCAACCCACTTTCGCTTGCAACACAACATGCATTTACGATTTAATGTATTTGGAAGTCATTCGTTCACATTCTCATCTCTTTAAAGAAAAATGAGGACAGGTGGATTGAGGAAGCGCTTCCCTCGGCTCCAAATAGATACTTAGATATGAGTGATCATTTGGAAAACTGGCACATGAGTGCAAACCTTTTACTGCTGTTGCAGTCTTTTGGCCTGCAAGTCACTGAGCCGCTTAAATGATCGCTCAACACACTCATGGTGGGTGATGAAGGAGAAAAGAAACCCTGACCATTTCTTTCCTTGCCAGTCCCACCATTGACAAGCCAAATTGATCTTTTAAGAGACTAAATGAATGTTCTCTAAATATATGTACGCACATGGCTGTCTGGGCATGTATTCCTTCCACTGAATTATCGGCCTGGAATTTGAAGGAGAGAGCAGTAAAGAAACCAAATTCCAAGTGGGGTTAGAGGGTTGGGGGTGGGGTAGAGGTAGAATTGTGTGACAGCCCACGCCGCTCCGTTTTTATACCGCTGTCCTTTTGGGATGCGAGGTGTTCATCAGTATAATGAAGCGGGCCCATTGATTTATCATCTATTTGGTAATGTCATTGCATTTTTAGCTCCCTGTGTCTTTTTTGTCATTGGGTTACATTCAAGCACAGTAAGATCAACTTTAAAACCTCCTTACTCAACAGCTTTATTAGTTATAGCATTCCATGACCTTTCTCAACATTCTTAAAGAAAAAGATACAGTGTAATGTCGCTTTACTTTGCTTATTGTCCTTTGTTGGGGTGAACAAAGCATTTTCTACAGTGGCTATAGCACATAATTATACAGCTTTCAATAGCAGTGTCTTGGCACATATCAAAGTTCAGAGGAGCCTTTAGAAAAAAAAAAAGATGTTTTGTGGCAGCCTAGGGAGGGTCTCATCTTTCCTTCAGAAAATAGTTCAAGGCTCTTCTGTCAAGCTTCCCTACTTAGAGCTTTTTCTCCTCCTGCTTCATAAAGTTTAAAGGGGATTCAGTGGAGTTCTATGATCTATTTCCTTTGAAAGATTGTTCCTCGGCACAGAGAGGCCCTTTGACTTCAAGAGTTCACAGATTCATGTCTTTAGGTATCATATGTCTGACCTTATCAGTTACTCCATTTAATGTAGGAGAAAAAGTCTCAACTCTTTGTGTTTGTCTGTTTTGCCTCTGTGAAATGATTTGGTGAAAAGACCATCCTTTTTAACATACCACTGAGAGACCGTTTCTGACTGTAACCTACCCTGTGGCTTTTCTCTCTTTAAAAAAAAAAAAAATTGTCCTTGTGTTTTGTGTATGGATGAGTTCACAGTGAGAATAGAATTATACAAGGGTAGGCACACACACAAAAAAATCTTTTGCTTTCCTCCCTCACCTCCCCACCCCACCCCCACCCCCCATGATCTATTGCTTCTCTCGGTGACGGTACCCCAACAGGCAAAGCCATTTAGCAGACAGAGATAGCGGCTGCAGTGCTGGGACAGCACAGGGTTTTCCCTTGCTTCGACCTACCCCTAAGGCCTTCATAATTAATTGTCCTTCAGAGATGAGGAAAGTTCAGAGACAGTGTGTGGAGTGATGTCTATTGTCTGACATTCAGTTCTCCTTGCCTGGGCTCTTTTTCTTCGCCCCACAAAGGGTTATCAATAGGAGAAAGAGAGCAAGTTCTCTTCTGAGAGCCGCTGGTGGTTGTAGCTTTCAGGGGGATGTTATCATCATGTTCACCCCATCTTGGATTAAATGTCGGAAGAAGTTCTGACAAGCTTTTGAAAAGTAGCCTGTTTATTTCATCTAGATTAAACGAACTCATTTAGCAAACTAAAGCCTGTTCGAAGTTGGAGATCCCCCTTCAAATGGCAGAGAACGTTTTAAATCAAATTTGCTCGTTTTCCTCCCAGGATTTTATTTACTGTTAACCATTTGGTTCTTTTTTTCGGTCATATGCCAGAAAATGTAATGAGCATTCACTCATTTCTTTAAAATACATCAGCATATGTTTGCAACCACCAATATTTTTGCAAACATTCCTTTTGGTTAAGGATAGAGTATAATTTTTGAAGATAGATTATTCCAGCCTAAAAAAAACAACAACAGTATTTCACCTTTAATGATTGCCTTAAGCCAGTCTTCAATTCCATTTTGTAACATGACATAAAACAAATACAATCTGCTCCCCTCCTTCCCTTTTTTGGCTGAGATGCAAAATAAAGAAGCAGTACAGAGACAGCTATCTGAAAAGTATAGGAAACGGAGAACTGTCTATTAATGATCATTATACCACTGTTCATGTTAAATAGGGTGAAGCCAAGAAAAACAAATATAATCATTCTTCCGAGGAGCGTTGAATTAGCAAATTAGAAAGGTTTAAGATAACTACTCTGCAGTGTTCACAACAATGTCAAGGCTGACGGGAAACACATTTAAAGGAAATCTGCCTCCTCATAGTAGTTGCTTCTGAAGGAAGAGACCTATAGGGTGGCCACAGTTCGATTCTGATCCCGTAGTGCTTTGAAAACACTTTCACGACAAACCTTTTGGTATTTAAAGAGAACCTGTGTATGGAAGTTGACACAACTAATACAGTCATACCAAAAAGGGGGTCATAAAAAATTAAAGTTATTCTTATGAATCTTTCATTAGAAGCAATGAAAAGGGACACTAGTATAGCCAAGTCCTTTGTGCTACAAGCTCTTCTTCCGGGCTTTGAGCTATTGTTCTTTCAGCTTCTCAAACAGACTTTCACTTTCAAACTGACAAAAGTCACTTAAAAGCCAGACAGCTGTACTAACAGCCCCCCCCCCCAGCAGGAGCCACGGGCAGGTGCCGAGGCCGCCGAGAGGCCTTGTTTAAAGCGGGCAGTTTTCTCCTGCCTCGATGTTTCTTTTGCTCTAACTTTGGGGGG
>JAQZBX010031573.1:5000-13794 GCA_029593785.1 Cabassous unicinctus | reverse complement strand
ATGCTGATATTTATACCTTGGCCTGTGTGGCGAAGGTAAGGTTAATGAAAGTTTGTGTGCTCCTAGAAGACAAGGGAACCTGACTCAGAAAACTTCCTTTTCTCCCCTGCTCCTCGGTAGCCATCCTCTTCCATCCAGCCCAAATCTCTCTTAAGCTTTTCAGATCTCCGTCAGGAGCTACTGGGATTAGAGGAAAACACCCACCAAAGTGGTAGGTAGGGACAAGCCTCCCCTTAGAATTTAGGGATAGAGGTAGGAGTTCTGCCTGCGCCCCCAGCCCACAGGGCAGCAGCCACCGTGGGCCGTGGCGGGTCCCCCCCCGCCCCCATGAGGATACTCCAGGCCTACCCTCCCCTGTCACCTTGTGTACAGTCTGGTCTGTGACACTGGTGGTGATTATGTCATTATTTTGCTCTAGGGGCCCTGGCACATCTGCAGAGCCCAAGCACATCTTCTTTGTTGCGCTGGCAAACGTCCCACACCGCAAATGCTTCATTACCCCTGCTGCCGGCCTCCTTGCCAGACGCGAGTGCCCAAATCCAGGCTTCTTTTTGCCCCGTTCTTTTGTGTAGCTGATGATCGTGTATTCATCTTCCCGGTTCTTCTCCATTTTCCTCGACTTCTGAACTCCAGATGTCCCAGTTTTCTTGCCCAAATCGCTCCAAAGTCTACAGCCAGAAACAAGGTGACTCTTTCCCCCTTAACCCATCACACCCCTTCCGACCTCTTCTACTTTTTCACTCCCCAAATGAAAAGTGACTTGGAATAGCTCCCCACCCATGAAGACGCAGGTTTTCAAACTTGCAATTTGAAAAGCTGCCAAGTCATTCCTCATAGGTTATGAAGGTGGTAGGGTTAGAATTAGGAGTTACTAGATTCTGCTTGTTATACGTATGCTGTTCTCCTTCATCCGATCCTCTCTTCCTCCTTCCCTACCCCTTTCTTTGGCTCCTTTATTTTTTCTGCACATTGCTTCCTTTTACCAGTGTTCAGAAAGCAGTTTAGCATGTGAGTACAGAAAATGTTCTTCACACCTCGCTGTGCACGTTATAGTCATCTGAAGGTTCCTTTTCTCTGAATGGAATCTTCGTCTCTGCTCTACACCAACCAACATCCCCTCCCCTCCTCCTTCTGCTGTCATAACCTCCCCAGCCCTCCACAATGACCTATTATTAGATATTTAAAGTGGTTAACACTTGGCTGTTTTGGAAACGAGCTGAAACATTTCTCTCTGTCTAAAGTTTTATTTTAGATATTTAACAGAGCCACAGCTTTTTAAGGTATGTTGGTTTCTTCGTTAACTGCAGCAAATTTTAGAGCTTCGTATCTTGGCCTTTGATGGCTACTACATAATTGGTGTGTTTAATTTCCCCTTAAATTTGAATTACTCAATCTGTGTTAACATATTACACACAGTTTCCCGGATAGAGTTTGACCAGTTTTTATTCCCCAACCAGTGTCACATTAGACGTTTTAAATGTCTCCATCTTTGATTAAAACAAAGATTTTAGTTTTGAGGTATGGCTAAAAGGATAAGTGCATCTATTTTATGAGAATTATGGTCAGATCATTGCTCTGGATTCTAATTCAGAATCTTAGTGCAGAGTCCCTGGAATGGATTAAAGGAATCTCCCTCGGAGGAATGAGTTGCTTGTATTGTACCAGGTTCCTGAGCTTTCCAGTCACTGAACCCAGTTCTGATATTAGGAGCCCTCCAGCGGCAATCAGGCTGAGGAAGTGAGGTGAGAGGTGGTCAGGGCAGCGGGTCACCGAACCCGGGGTCAGGCCTGCGCAAGGAGCATGTGGGGAGAGGCTGGTGCCTGCCGTGGATCGAGTCATCGTCAAAAACTGGGTATGCACCCAGAGCATTCCTTACCTCCGAGGATTAGATCTTTATGGTTTTATCACCCACAGGTTTACTTAAACCATTTTAAAATTCAACCCTCTTCTCAGATTATACCACTCCTTGAGATAATAAGTGTTTAAAGGTATTTCTTGCTGTGAAAATAGCACCTTCTTTTTCATGACTCTTAAAACGATTCCCCTCGAACTCCAAAAGGATATCCCTTGCCATAATATCCTGGGATTTATGAACAGGGTTGTGGCCATGTTCTCCATTTCCTTTCTGATTTTATAGACTTTGATCATTACTCCCTCTTAATCTTCATCTCTCCAGATTAAGGAGCTCTAATCCTTTTTAAAAGCCTAATCTCATACAGTAAGTGGGCTGCCCCTGATCATTTTAGCTGCCCTTCTGTAATGCTTTTCTGGCATGACTGTTTTTCCTAAGGGACATGATTACCAAACACCGGGGCAGAATTCCAGGTGTGGGCAGCCACAGCACAGTGAGATAATTATGTCTCATGCACACTCAATGGGACTTTATTGATTACCCCAAAAGTTTGTCCTTGGAAGTTGCATTTCTTGAGTAGCATTTCAGTAGCACTTATGGGTTAAAATGATCCTATGACACTAATTTATCAGACCCTTGGCAAGTATTCTGGCAAATCTGATGAGCAAATCCACCCTGTTTTCCAGATGTTTCCAGTGTTTTTCATAGAAAAAGTACCAGTGTGTTTGACATCATAAAAACACAGCCTTAGACTCGGGCTTGAGGCTATAAAAATGACAACAATGTCAAGAAAGCTCTGCTCTCCGCTTTATTTGATATTCTTCTCAGGCAGGAATCAAAACGTTCACCATTTTATATAAAAGCACCACAGTGATCTTAGAAAGAAAACCCTTTGGGGGATCTTTCCACTGTCGATGGTCCTGGATCAATAATATTGTAGTGCTTAAAAGCATGGACTCTGAGGCCAGGCTCTGAGATCAAATCCCAGCTCCGCCACTTTCTAGCAGTGAAATACTGGCAAGTGTCTTACTGTTTCTGTGCCTCAGTTTCCTTCTTTGTAAAGTGGGGGAAATAACAGTGCTTACCTCACAGAGTTGTTGTGAGAATTAAGTGGCGCATAGTAAGTGCTGTAGAAGCATTTGCTGTTATTTGCAGAGCCAAGTAAAAAGTACTATGCCACTGCCACGTGGATACCCAACTGTTGCATCATTCCTTATTGATCCTAAATAGGAAAACAAACAAGTAAGCAGGGAGCTCTCATATGCTCCCTCTCCTCAGAATTGGGACAAATAGCCAGAAAGCATTCATTCTGCCCCAAGTCTGCAGCCTAGAACAACTCTGGGATTCTGGAATTACCTGTTTCAGAGGAGAAGCCTCTGACGACAGGGTATAATGAAATGAGCTCTGGACTGGAGGGTCAGCCTCCCTCTGGAAACACCTGCCTTCTTTGGGCTTTACTTTGCTCATCTGTAAAATGACAAGGTGAAACTTAGAGCTTTGCTCTAGCTCTGAAATTCTGTGATTCTAAGAAAGGTCATTCTGTACTCTATAAAGTCTCTTGAGTCCTAGACATAATTCAGAGCTTTAAGCAGTGGGTGTGGAGGCCCTGGTTCTCCGGACGCGTTCCACTTGGGGCCACGTGTACCCTTGTGGCTCTGCTGTGGCTTAATTGTCTGAGTAAAAATCCCCAGGGTACCCATTTTCGTTTTCTCCCAAGGCCCTCTTTGCAGATCCAAATCTCAGCAGTGCCCTTGGAGACGCAGCAGCTCCCTTGCTTGGATTATAAAGACTAATTTATAAAATTAGTAAACAATTGATTGACTGAATTGGCACCAGCCATTATTCTTGCTGCACACTGTTATTTTTTGCCTTGGCTAGAGTGGCCAAACAATGAGAAAATGTGTCCTTGAAGCCCTCATGATCAAGTCCTAAAGTTTTCCAGGAGATGGTTTTGACCTGAACAGACTAAGGGGGAGACCGCACACCCCACACAGATTCATCCTAGGCCATACCTCAGTGCAGAAAATCAGCATTTATAATATGTATCACCCTCTGTATAATATACAGTATCCCCCCTCTCTTGGGATGGAATGAGCCGTTTTAGATGGTACAACTACCTTCAGTTACTAAGCTTGATTGGTAATTTTTGCAAATCTTACACCATCCTTTCCTTTTGAATATTCCCAAAGTGATAGTCATCGAGATCATAAAAGTCTTTTCCAGTAGGAATTTTTTTCCCTGTGAGTTTGGGGTTGGTACATGTCAAATCTTCACACAAGTCATTGGGAAATGAACTTTTCATATATCTTATAGTTACTGCACCCAACTTCTTTTTTTAAGGCTATCTTAAAATTTTTCATTAAAACCTGGTACTAAAAGTGACTTTTAGTTAAATGTTATTTACTCACTGAGAGCAAGTGTGGGACATGACTAGGGGTGAAAGCAGAGAAATGGCTCAAAGCTAAAGTAGGAGAAAGAAGATGAAAAGCTATGCTTTCAAGGTCACTGCATTTCCTTTAACATATGACCTATTTTCAAAGATAGATCATTTTAAATGTCCTGAAGGTGAATGAGATAGTCTGTGTGTCGACTCCTTAAGTTGCCTTGCAGCAGGGCCAGCCCCAGTTCTTGTCAGATTCCTAAAAATTCTCACCCTAACTACCACCTGAAATGCAACGAGGTGTTGATAGAGGTGTAGTAAGCTCCAAAGTCCTTGCGCTTATTCTGGAATCTGTTTCTGTGTCTTTCCAAACTAGTCACCTTTCTCAAGAAAGAGAGGTCCAAGCCCTTTAAGAGCTCTTAAGTAGCTTTTGAAGTACAGCTCATCCTTAGTCTTGGAAGGGGTAACTGTGGAAAAAAGACCAACAGAATTTCATAGGAAACACAAAAAAGAATTTCTCTGATGGAACAAAGATCTTTTAGTCAAAACCAAGCAATGGGATTGAGGCTGATAACCCCTGTCCTTTCCCAAAGCATCCCCAGATATTATTTTGGGCGTGATAAGCTTTTGGGAGATGATTGGCCATATCTCCCTTGATCTGGAGTTCTCTGAAGCTCTGTTTGATTATCATCCGCATCGCCTGGCACATTCCTGGATGCTCCCCATGAGCAGGGCTGTCCCACCATCCTTCTGATCCCCACTTCCTAGCAGCTTCCCCTGAGCCCTTCACTCACCTTGTTCCATCAACATGCACCCAGAGCACGCAGGCTAGTTTTAATGTCAGCCTAAGCAAAACTTAATTACGAAGGTAAATCTACTGCAGAGAACAATCACGTAATGCATTCTCGAACAAAACAGGAATGACTGTGGATTATCTGTGCTCCAGCTTCTCGTCATGCAATATTGGAGCGTTCGTGCCGTGTTGTTTTTGAATAGTCTCCCATCCAGTAATAGTACCAAACCTGACCCTATTTATTTTACCACCTTGCCTAGTACTTGTAGCAAAGGTTAAACTTCAAGGACTATCAGCTTGTCTTGGACTCAGACAACAAAGACACAACATTCACATTGCTGATTTAAAGGAAAGTTAGTTAACACTTCAGTGGGACTGTTAAACTACTTGCCGTGCTTCTTTTTTCCTCTAAGGTATCAATCTGATTTGTTGGCTCTATCGTGGAACACGGATAGTTTTCCCTATTTAGCACATTTAAATATTTACTGGCGGGACGAGACTGAAGTTCTTCCGGTTCTTGACCGTCTCTTTGTGATCTGTTAACTCTATTCCTGTAGACACGAGCAGCATAATCTGCTCTCGAGGATGGAGGGACATTGCAGGTTGCATTTGGGCGAGTCCATTCCCACTGCCCTGCAAGGACAGCTGGTGCACTGACCCAGCAAGGCACCACGGGGCCAGCGCAGAATGAGAGTGCTGGGCCTTCAGCAGAGCTACTGGCCCCTGAGTTTGGCTAAGAGCAGGACTTGGAAAACTAGGGCTCTAGGCCAAATCTGGCAGTTGTTCTGTGTTTTTATGACCCCCAAGCTAAGAACAGTTTTTACATTTTCAAAGCATTGTTAAAAAAGAAGAATATGCAACAGAGACTAAATGTGGTCCACAAAGCCCAAGTATTTGCAATCTGACCCTTTCTAGAAAAAAATTTGTTAAACCCCGGCTGAGGGTTGTTCCTCTCTTTTGTAGTGCATGAACTCTCTGAGGCCCCTTCTAGTTCTGAAGTTCCAAAACTCTGTGATCCTTTGATGGAATAAGTCTCGATCCACCTCTTACCCGAACAGGCTACCAGATGTGTAATCCCAGCAGAGATCTTCCAGGTTTTAAGATTCAAGAATATCTGAGTAGTATCTCAGGTGGGAGTGGGGAAGGAAAGGAGCAGGTTAGTTTTAGGTTTTGATGCTTTCTCTTTGATTTTTGTTTTTGTTTTATTTTGTTTGTTTAAACTTGGAGTCACTTCTTGAGACATGTGCACGGTTTGGGAAAGAAGGAAGCTCTACTCCATTACAACAAATTACATGGCAATCATTTTGCTTCCTAACACACAGAACACCAAGACTTCCTGGCATGAGCATATAAACTAGTTGCTTTGAGCATGTTCAGGACACCAAATTTCAGCACCATGAAATAATTTGCATAGTTGCAGAGTTTTAATATTCTAATGATGTGTCATTCTCTTCCCCATAAGCTAGTACCTCCTTTTCTAGGGCTATAAAAGAAATGGCTTTATTTATATTGATAATGATATACAATATTGCCACTGAAATGCTTATATAATTTGGAATGTATGCACAATTTAATAGCAGATGAGTAGAAAATATTAAGAAATTCCTTTTCTGCTATCTGGAAGTCACAATTATTCAAAATGCTCAATTCTAGCTCATTGTTAATAATTATATGGTGTTTTTATTGCTACATAGTGAAAAGGTATAGAAATTTTATTGGGAATTTTGTATTTTCTAAATACCCACTCTCTTAAAAGACTCAAATTCAGATGAGGAAACATCTGCCTTTGATTCACGCTGGAGAGGAGCACGCAAAGGTGATGGCAAATAGCAGCCCCTGCTCCCTACACTCCAGACCAAAGTCCAGTTCCTGAGAGCCTTTTTCATGGAGTCCCACTGTCCATTCAAGGCAGATCCTTGACACCTCTCCTTGGCAGTTTCCGTGCAAGCATTCTCTCTTTTTATTACATTTCCTCCAGTGGGCCATTTCCACCGAATCGTTTCTGGTTGCTACTCTACCGGCGTTTACAAGGGTGGAGATGGCTTTGTAGGATTTCACACAGTTTAACCTGGATGGGTGCATAACCCCAGCTCAGTGTGGATCCCTGTCATGGCAACAGATTGGGAGAGATGCTTTCCTTTTGCCCCTTTTTCTAATTATCCCTACCACTCTTTCATTCTGGCTGAGAGAAACCTTGGGGTTGTGTGGGTCGTTGGCTCAGGCTCCTGCCCCAATTCTTTCCTGGGTGTGTTCTCCCATCCCCTCACCCCCTCTTCCCCCCATCCCTCACCCCCTCCACACATTAACATGGCAATAGCATGGGGAGCACAGAACAGAACAGCTTCCACCAGCTGAAACCTCTGATCCCAAACTCACTAGAGAATTTGGCTTTGGGATTTTGGCAAGAAAGCCTGTTGCCCATCAGGTCAGCATGAATAAAGATTTCTTTCTCTCTCTGTTAAAGTCAAACATCAACTGAAACTGCCCCAAAGCTCTCTTTCTCAAGACAACTAAACCCCTTCTCTCAAGCACATTTTCTCTTCTTGAATGCATGGTGTTTGTTTTATTCTTTTCCTATGCAACAACCAAGAAATCTCCTATATGTAAAATTTGAAAGCAAAATCAATTCCAAACCAGTCTTATCATTTTTAAAGTATGTTTATCCAGCTTTGTAGTAGGAGCAAGCAGACTATTTGAAGGCCACATACTTTTCAAACCTTGGTTGCAACACGTTTGCCCCATTTTGAAACTGTCTTTATCTAGCCGAGAAAACGAAAATCTATTTGACAAAGTGGCACTCTGACCAGTTTATCTTGCAATATGGCTTTAGCTCACTGAGTCTATTGATTTCCTTAAATTAATGTTTACAGAATGCTACTGAATTTTGCTCAACAGGACATTGTTCTTTTGCAGCTTTGTGGGAAAAAAAAATGATACAGACTGTTATTACCGTGTGTTGCTTTGCTTAGACCCAGGAAACATCATTTTTTTTAAGGACAGCCTTGAACTATAGCCACTTCCTATGAGCATTTATTCTTCACATATTTAAGTAGAAAAACATGTTCCTAGGAAGTGGGCCCACTCTTAGGGCCTAAAACTGCATGGGCATTAGGTTACTCTAATCCCTTAAGGTCCCCAAAAGCTGAATGCCACTTGGAGCATCAGAATGAAAGACACGTTAGTCCAAAGCCTAGTTGTTGTTGCAGAACCTTCCTCTGCCTCGTTTGATTTAACATGGCAGGCATCTGAAAGCCGCTTCCGAGTACTCCCGGGATAATGGTAGTCCTTCTAACATAGGTGGGAGCACCCTAATACAATTTAAATGCCATTTAACCATTTGTTGGTTTTCTAAATATTACACCGTGCTAAAATCAATCTCATAGAGATGATTTAAAAACCGGCCTCCCCAGGGAAGTATACATATCCATTCAGCTGTGGCCAGTGCAGAAAACAGGGATTAGAATCACAGTCTTGAAATGACCAAACTCAAACTGAGGAAGCACAGGGTAACTTTTCTCAACTTGTCGACTCAGCTAATAAAAGAGCCCAGGCAAACGCCCTTAAAGCACGTCTCAAAATGATGCTTTGCACACATTTACTAATCACAGTTATAGGCTTCCCAGGAAAGAGAGCTCTTCTTTTAAGGTTCATATTAGCACCTTACATTTGGATGATATTTTGTTTTCTTCTAGAGCACATTCCTCTTTGCTTTTTCATTTGATCCTTCCCTGTCATGAGAAGGTATCAGAATACAATCCTATGTTTCACT
>JAQZBX010031573.1:0-2500 GCA_029593785.1 Cabassous unicinctus | reverse complement strand
TCCAAAGATCAGTGCTAAGGGAGGCAAGACCATTTGGGGTAAGGTTCCTATATTAGGGTGCTTTTTTTTTTATCAAAGCAAAGTTTCCATTCTCCTCTCCTGAAGAACCCTCGGCAAAGCAGCTCCCACAATAGCTTCAAAGTTCAAGCCAGAGACTTTGGAAGCCTTTTGTTTTTTCCCTGTGGCTTGTCCAAAGGCACGGCCTTCCCCCGCCCTCTCCCCCAGCAGCCTGCATTGTCTTGCATTCCAGTGACTTGATTGACTGTTGCCACCTGATGCTCAGGAGATACTCTAGGGTTCATTCTGCAGATTGTTGGGTTCTATTAAAAGAAACCTAGATAAGGGATTACTTGTCACTAAGGGATTTTCTGCAGATGTTTATTAGTGATTGGAAAGTCATTAGGTGTGAAAAGGTGCAGAAAAATATGGGCAACATCATCGCATAGGGCTGAATTCTTACAAATAAACAAAATCAGAAAGGACACCCCCTTATTCTGTTAAATAGATTTGGGGAATGTTTTGAAGCAGAGGAGTGACGATCCCTCTTTTCACGGGTGATATTTTTACCTGTGGAGGGAATACCTTTGCACCCTCTCCAGAGACTAGTTGCTCTCCGACAGTATACTTCTTCCAGAACCACCAAAATACATTAGTTGGTCCAGTATTGAACAATCTTATTGTAACTTTCTTTTATACAGGGCCAGTCCATTGTGTGAGTATTGCCTTAAGGAAAGCACTAGAGTAAATTAACAAACCATTTTATTTACTTGCAAAGAATTCATCCCTTCCCAAACATAATCCAGTAACCGAAGTCTCCTCCTGGGAATCTTTTCTACCATTCCTATTTATTCTGAAGTTACTAGTTCCTCTGGGCCTTTTCTCCATCACAGACCCACAGCTTGTCAAGGTGTTGATGACTCCCGTAAGTAGAAAGTGCTGAAAATGCATGAAAAGGGAGCCAGCATAGTTTAATAACAAGACACCTGGACAAGTTATTGTCACAGGGTTCTACGTTCTTTATGTATGAAATGATGATGTCTGAGATCTGTTCCAACTCTTTAAATTCTACCTTTTTCGATCATTTTAAACTTCATGTTTTTTTTAAGTATTTAGGGAAGAAGTAATACAGAGTAAAGACGAAGGCAATACCTCATTATGATCTATTTCTCAAGTGACTATGCTACTTATTGTAGGGAAAGAGAAACCATGGTGCCTTAGCTAAAGACACCTTATGCTGAGTTAATTGAAACTGGATATAAGTAGGTGAAAAGTTAAATCATATGAAAATACAAACAAACAAAAAAAATGTTACAGACCAGCCCATGATTGTGGTCATAATAACTGAATATTTTAAACAGGATTAAACCTACTAAAAACCATTAACAGGCATGATGAACGATAAGAATAACAAGGTAGAAGCTGCCCACAAGCCTCAAAGATGCGCTGCCCTGATTTGGTCTCAGGCAACTCCTAGAGCCACACTTCCCTCCTTCCTGGCGCCAGTGCTGTCTAGATGCATCTCCCGCCCCTGCCTGCTCAAACAGTGCCCCTCTTCCCCTGGTCCTTGGCCCCCCAGACCTCCCGTAGGCCCTTGGAGTATGGGACAGGGGCTTCCGCCTTGTCTGGCTTCCCGTGGAGCAGCTGCCCCTCTGCTCCTTGCAGCTTCCAGCCCTGCCCTGCCACGTCCCCGAGCGGTCAAGGAGCATAGATCTTCACCGTGGCTCTTTGGCCAGAGGCCATTGCAACCACACTTCTTGAAATATTTATTTTAGTAAATACTTTTGGTTGTGTTTCTGCAGCATTTGGCTAACAGCTCCCAAGCCAAGTAGTTACAGTAGATAGTCACAGTGCCTAACTATTCTCCGGCCAGCCAGATTCTCTCTCTCTCAATAATGCCCATTTGATAAAATGGGAAGGATTATCTCTGGGAGGAGGAAGAGAGAATATTCAAAAAGGTCACTTAAGGGCTTTTTATTTGGTATAAACCGCCTCATACCCCTCAAATACTCAATCAACTCATATACAGGAGATTTTAGAGGGAAAAAAAAAACACCAAACTCTATAGAAAACCAGAGGAATTCTCATGAAAGAACGGCTGTTGGTTTCCGTGAGTCTGTGCATCCACGGGGAGGAGGTGGCACTGTGGATGAGTTTCCAGGCAGATTTGGGATCTGCCTTCTAAGACACACACCAGTGTATACATCTTTTGGAGGGGATACTCAAAATTCTTACTTTTCCTAAACTCTGACCAACCCCAGATAGGGACCCTTTTATTTTTGCAGGAGAGTTATTAGGCTTTTCTATAAGGGAGAAATGACTTGGCATTGGAAGCCATAAACTTCTCTGTCTGATTTTAAATGTGAAAAACAGCAATGTCTGGTAATTATCCTAGTTTTCTTCAATAGTTACTATCATAGGGGGCAGATGTGGCTCAAATGGTTGGGCATCTGTCTCCCATATGGAGGGACCTGGGTTCGATCCCAGGGACCTCCCGGTAAAA